>MU768437.1:37925-68369 GCA_026770625.1 Nicotiana glauca
AGATTTATGATAGCTGGAGAGTTCATGATTGATAGAGAAAACTAAGTCACAACTATAAGAAATATACAACCAAGGAAATCAACAACGGGGGAAACCATTACCTTAGAACTTTATTCAATTGTTTACAATTCAAGCATAGTTAGTTTTTTTAACTGTATATTTATTTTCAATCTTGTCTTCTTAGTGATATTAAACAGATACAGCTAAGCCTTAGTTCTCTATGAGATTTGACTCCGGACTTTTAGACCGGATTATATTTGCAGCGACCGCTTATCCTTTTTAGGACTAGAGTTGGGCGTGATCAATTACCCGATTTTATTTTTATTTGTACTACACAAAAATATAAACATGATGCTAGAATCATATGCCACAAGTAAACTAGAGGTTTACTAAAATACATATTAGTTGGCATAACCGGTTGACCATCCCGGTTCAATTATGATGCGAAAAATTAATTGAGAATTACATTGGCATATATCGAAGAATAAAGGATTCTTCAAGAATTCTCTTGTAATGCTTATTCTCATGATAAACCAGTTAAGGTTGGGATTGAATCCCTTGATTTCTGGACCAAATAAAAGGTGATAAATATATGGGCTCAGTCACCTACCATGTGGACTGTTTATTATTAAATGATTTTAATAGATGCATCTTGTAACGACCCTACCAGTCGTTTTGAGCCCTAGCATGTCGTTAAGCAGTCTGAGGCCATGAGCAGCTTCATTTCACGTACTGGGACTTGTTCGCATGGTCGGAATTTAAATTCAGGAAGATCGGAGTTAAATTTAAATGAAAATTCTCATTTGAGAAGCTTAAAGTTGAAAGAATGAACTAGGATTAGAATTTTGAGTAAACGACCTCGGAATCAGGATCTGAAGGTTCTAGCAGGTTCGTATGATGATTTCGTACTTGAGCGTCTGGCCGAATTGGGTTTTGGATAACCCGGGACCGTTTTGGCGCCTATTGTGGAAGTTAGCATTTTAGAAGGAATTTCTTAAGTTTGGCTTGACGTGCATTTCAGTGTTATCGATGTCTGTTTGGGATTCCGAGTCTGGGAATAGCTCGGTATGGTGATCCTGGAGTTGGGAGCGTGATCAGAAGTAAATTCAGAGGTCCGTAGGTCATTTTGAAGCCATTTGGCTAAAGATAGAAATTTGAAAGTTTTTGAGAAGTTTGACCGGAGGTTGGCTTTTTGATATCGGGGTCAGAATCCGATTCCGAAAGTTGGAGTAGGTTCGTAATGTCAAATATGACTTATGTGCAAAATTTGAAGTCAATCGGACGTGATTTGATAGGTTTAAGCATCGAAAGTAGAAGTTTGAAAGTTCGAAGTTCATAAAGCTTGAATCGGGGTGTAATTTGTGATTTTAGCGTTAATTGATGGGATTTGAAGCCTCGAGCATGTCACGACCCAATTTACATATCCGGTCGTGATGACGCCTATCGTGAAGACAAGGCCAGCCAACTAACCCAAATTGTCTCTTTAACAATTTTTAAACATAAGTGAATAGATAAATACAACTTAATGAGAATAATAACCAGTATTTACAACCCCACACAACCCGACCGGGGTGTCACAGTCACGAGCATCTAAAGAAACTTGAAAACAACTACAGGGCCAATAATATACAAAAAATAAATTCTGGAATTCTAAAGACAATGTCCGGTGCCGCGAACGCTGGCGGTTACCTTGCTCAGCTATAATAATAATACCTTCAATCAGCTATAACCCACTACCGGGTGCACAATACCTGCAACTGCACGCGAGGTGCAGGGAGTAAAGTGAGTACTCCAACTCAGTGATTAATAAAAGTAAATAATAGCTGAGCAACAAGAAATCACATAAGGCATTCCATCATGCTGTATCGAACAGTGCAACCCTTTGAGAAAACAGTAAAACCATGAAAATCCTTTAGAAAATATATGGGCTCAGTTAAAACCTCTTTTGAAAATATCCTTTCCAACAGTTAAGCAAATGAATGCGTAATCAGACAGTGCAAGTCAGCACATAAGTCAGCCCTTCGGGCGCAGCACTCCACTAATAATTCATACCAGGGCGTCTGGTAAACAATGCAAAAAGTAGCATGGATGTCAATGAAATGAGAGTGCTGAATGTCATGACACATATTACAAACAGGAACCAATGCATGAATGCAATGCAATGCATATGATCGCTGCGGCGCGTAGCCCGATCCATTTGGGTACCCGCGCTCACTGTGGGGGTTCAGACTCCGGAGGGGCTCCTACAGCCCAAGCGCAATATCAATATTACACCACTGCAGCGTGCAGCCCGATCCATCCTCAGTCTAAAAATGCACATATAACACTGCTGTGACGCGCAGCCCGATCCATGCTCAGTCCAAAAATGCACATAAGCCCCTTGGGCAATAATAAAGTAACAGTCCACAGCTCAAAACGTCGGTAAAATATCGTTTAAGTTTTCAAATCTTAGAAAGATGGATGAGTTTGTGAAACAGTAGTTAAAACCTTGGACTGAGATCAAATAATATGCATAAGTAATGCAAAAACAGTAATATCAATCCCTGAAGGATTCAAACAAATGGCATGAAGCCCAAATGTGGCAATCAGCCCGAATCATGATAATATAAAAGTAGTTTCAGTCAATTATGCGGTAAAATAAACAACCGGGACGAACCAAGTCACAATCCCCCAACGGTGCTCTACCCCACTCTCGCTATCCGACGTGCAAGTCACCTCAATATAGCACTATGGTGTGCAAATTCGGGTTTTCAAACCCTCAGGATATCATTTACAAGTATTACTCACCTCGAACCGATGAAATCTCTAGCCCACGACACCTTTGCCCCTCAAACCGGCCTCCACGCGCATCGAATCTAACCAAAATCAGAGCAAATATATCACAATATGCTAATGGGACAATACCCAATCGAAAACAATCGAAAAATAGCAACAATCTTGAAACTAGCAAAACCCGAGCTCCGGGCTCACTTCTCGAAAAATTATAAAATTTACATCACCGGATTCCTCGTCTCACCACGAGTCCATACATATCAAATTTACCAAAATCGGAGTCCATTTGCCCTCCAAATTCCATTTTTAACTTATAATTTCTCAAGCCCTAACTTACCCTATTTTTGATGAATTTCCACCAATTTACATGTTAATTCTACCATAAACTTGAATAATTAGGCCAAGGGACTTACCTTCAATTGATTCCCAGTCAAAACTCTCAAAATCCTCGCCCAATGCTCTCAAGGTCGCTCAACAATAGAGGAAAAATGGTTGAACTCGCGGATGAAATGTCCAATAAAAACCCTTCTGCCACCAGTCGACTTTCGCTTCCGCGGTCCCCCTTCTGCTTAGGCGGGACCGCTTCTGCGGCCAATTTCCCACTTTTGCGGATTTTCATTTAAAATTCCAGTTCCGCTTTTGCGGCTCAAATTCCGCTTCTGTGGAACTCCCTCTTAAGCCCCAAACCGCTTCTGCGGTTAACCTTCCGCTCCTGCGGACCCGCTGATGTGAACCTCATTCCGCTTCTGTGGAACCACCCTACCAGACCACGAACCGCTTTTGCGACCTATAACTCGCTTCTGCGGACTCGATTCTGCGGCCCATTTCCGCAGAAGCAAAAATACCTGATACCAGCAATATGAACCTGCAACAAACTTCAAGAACTCTCCGTTTAACCACCCGAACTCACCCCGAGGCCCCCGGGACCTCAACCAAAAGTACCAACATTTCTTAAAACATTACCAAACTTGTTGCAATCATCACAACACATCAACCAACACTAAAATCATCAATTCTCATCGGATTCAAAATCACCTCCGAATAACCTGAAATTTTGCGCACACATCCAAAATCACCTAACGGAACTATTGCAACTCTTGGAATTCCATTTCGACCCCCGGATCAAAATCTCGCCTACCAACCGGAATCCGCTAAAATACTAACTTCGCCAA
Organism: Nicotiana glauca; assembly: GCA_026770625.1. Lineage (NCBI taxonomy): Eukaryota > Viridiplantae > Streptophyta > Magnoliopsida > Solanales > Solanaceae > Nicotiana > Nicotiana glauca. The sequence goes on from MU768437.1 coordinate 41,870, forward strand.
TTCAAGCCTAATTCTACACCGGAGGTCCAAAATCAATTCTGATCGCACTCCTCAGTCACATATCACCCCTTGAAGCTATCCGAATCACCGAAATTCACATCCAAACCCTCTAACTCAATAGTCAACATCCAGTTGACTTTTTCCAATATAAGCCTTCCTTAAAGAGACTAACTGTCTCATTTCCTACCAAAACCAAACCGATTCGACTCTAACTCACCAAATGCCGGTACTGAAACATGAAGAAGCAATAAACGGGGAAAACGGAGCAGTAACACATGAGACGATGGGTCAGTCGTCACATAATAAGTCCGTAATGTATTTTAGGACTGGTTGGTATGATTGGTTGGGGTCCTGGGGGCCTCCAGTGAATTCCGGGTGGTTATCGGATCGAAAAGTGGAATTTGGGAAGGCTTGAGATTTGCTGCTTTTGTCATAACTGCATCTGTGGTTCTTGGACCGCAGAAGCGGGACCGCAGATGTGGTCAAACGCTCGCATAAGCGGAAGAAGGCCAGGTCTAAGGAAATCGCAGAAGCGGCCCAGGGACCGCAGAAACGGTTCCGCTTAAGCGCCCCCAGACCGCAGAAGAGGTCAGCTTCCTTTTGCCCAAAGCCGCAGAAGCAGTGAAAAGTCGCAGAAGCGACATCCGAAGAAGCGGAACTATTTCCGCAAAAGCGGAAGCAGCTAGGGTAGTGAGATGTTTTAAGTTCAGGGTTAATTTCATTTCAACCCCATTTTTCTTCCATTGGAGTCGATGGGGAGCAGCTTAGAGGTGCCATTTTTGTCACTTGTCATGAGGTAAGTAATTTATGCTAGCTTTGAGTTAAATACAAGGTTTATACATGGATTTAGGTAAGGAAATTATAGAAATTTGGGGTTTTGGTGGAAAACCTATGAATTTACATTTCTTCGAATTTGACCACAATTTTGAGTATGGAATTAGGAGAAAATCATATATTTGAGTTCCTAAGGTCATGGGTAACCTTCATCTTTGAGAAATTTCGAAATCCGAACACGTAGGCCTGAGGGTATTTTGGTTATTTCACTAAGCGGAGTTGGGAATCTGTGTAATTTGAATTTCTAACAAGTATTTGAGCACGTTCTCATTAGTTTGTCGTTAATTGGACATTTTTGGTGCATTGTGCATCGGTTCAAGCCTTCGGAAGAATGTAATATGCAGATTATGAGTCTTCGGAGCGAGGTGTGTCTCCTTTCTAATCTTGTGAGGGGGAATTTACCCCATAGGTGAAGTAATTGATTATGTGCTCCTATTTGTTGGAGATACGTACACGCGAGGTGATGGGAGTCCGTGCGTAGCTACCATTATGCTATTGTCTGGTAGTTAGGACCCAAAAGCATGTTGCACGTGGATTAATTATGAACCCATTGGTAGCTTGAATTGCTTAACTCACATTGAATTAGTAAGTAAATTTCTAAAAGGATTAAACTTCATTTCTTAAATTGTTAAAGGAGAATTGGTTTTATTTGAATAAATATTCCCCGATAAGTTCTTATTTGACTGATTGAGCATGTATTTTATGTGTGCCTGCGTCGCATGGATGATTCACGAGCAGGATATGTGTTTATTTATGGAACAGGCCGAATGCCTCGGTGAGAATAGATGCATCTATGGTTCGTGTTGCTCGACCCTCGGCAGTGCACAATTTATATTTTTGTTGGAGCGGGCCGTCGACCTCGGCATGATTTTCGCATGTTTATCTGTTACTTGAAAATTTTAAATGTGGAATTGGCCCTACGTGGCTTGATATAAACTGATAAGATAATAAAGAATAGACTTTAGAAGCCCTTGATTTATTGTTGAAGGTGTTTCCCAGTTTTTCTGGCTTCACAATCAGAAATTCTATACAAATCCATGATTATCCTCGCATTTATATAATATTTCTAACTGACCTCTAGTGAGAGTCGGAGTTGGCCATCTCGTCTCTACCCCTTCGGGATTAGGCAGGATACTCACTGAGTACACGTTGATTACGTATTCATACTACACTTCTGTGCATTTTTGTTGCACATGTATATATACCTCTAGCAGCCTATTGGGCGTAGCATCACGGATGACTCTAGGACTAGGTGAGCTGCATTGTTTGAGATGACCTGCAGCTAGTGTAGTTCCTTTCAGCATTTTATTATTTATTCCCTGCCCACTGTATTTCGGATAGATGTTGTATTTTACTTTCCTTATTGATAGTTGCTCATGTACTTGTGACACCGGGTTTCTGGGATGGGTTTCAACGGATTTGTACTAATTGTTATTATTTAAATTTGAATTCAAGTAATGAACTTTTATTTATGAAAATGGAAGGAAAAACCTTATATTTTCAACAGTATTAAAAGAGGAATTAATTGATAATTTAGTTGGTTGGCCTTACAGAGGTGTCCGGCGTCACCACGACCCTTAGTGGATTTGTGTCGTGACAACATGGTATCAGAGCACAAGGTTCCCGTCAGTCTCACCAGTCATGAGAAAGTCTAGTAGATTCTCGCGGATCGGTACGGAGACGTCTTTACCTATCCTCGGGAGGCTACAGGGCTGTTAGGAGTACTTCCCTTCTTGATTTCCTTTTTGTGCGATTCGATTCCCTTGAGACTTATGCCTTTGATTTCTTCCCACTCAATCTTATGCGAGCGCTTGTTATAAATTAAAAATTAAAGGATTGTAATGGCACTACAAATGTGATGCGAGATAATTTTCCCGGTATAGTTGATTGGAGTATTATAATCGCACTTTGGAGGGATATTCTATTGTTTCAACTCAGTAACAGAACTTCTAAGAGCCTTGAGGCTAGGCACATATTGCCATAATGCTTATGAGCGATTATTCCGCAGTAATGTTGTGATGGTAGGGTGGTTGCCCACCTGTACGGGCAGTGAATAAATTGAAGGGAGGTTTACTCAGTGTGTAATCAAAGGGATTCAATATTTTATTCCCCATAGGGGAAAAAGGCAGTTGGACTAAGAATGGTTGGGTGTGGCCTGGTGGAAGTAATGAGGCTTGGTATTTGCAAGCCTGGTTGAGCTTTCTTTTGTGAGAGGGTGTCGTGGTCCTGATTAAACGTAATGAGTTGTTGGTGTTATAATCTGCTACAATTCGCCTTTATGGTAGGGTATTGTGAAATAATATTGGAGGTACAACTGTCAGATATCGCATGATGTGGTGGTTTAAGATCAAATCAGAATTTCTAATGTTGACGGCTCGATAAAGATGACCTTTGAAAAGGTTTAAAGTTAGTAGCAATGGTGGGTTCAAGTGCCACGAAGATAGATGTTATTTAAGGCGACAATTGAGCAGCAAAGTATAAGGAAGGACATGTGGGAAATGCCAGACAGTGCTTAAAATTTCTAGAAGGCCAGGTATGAGGAGCAAGATCGAGATCGATTAAGGAGATGAGTTCCGCCAAAGTGGGAGAGTGGCGGGTGTACATATGGGCTTGGTAGTAGGAAGACTACGTGCCTTAAAGAGAGTTTGGATCGAATTGGGGATTTTAATGATTGGTGATTGAAGCCTGCGAGTATGATATGAAGTATGGGCTATTATGCGGCAGAAGATTGATATGGTGGAAAGGAGCTGCTTGAAATGGAGGAGGGTGCAGCATAACCTTGAATTTGGAAGAATGTTGCCGCACATTTAATTGATGTCCGCGAGGGGCGAATAGACTTGTGCAACTGGAAGGTGAGCTCGAACTCAGGATAGGCTATTGGTGTCATAGTGAATGTATCCTGTGCAGCGGCGTGGGAAGATGTCGGGAGGTGATTCCCCTAGGTGGGTTATTCCCCGTGAGCAGATTAGCGGTCGCGTGGTTGGAGAAGCTTCTGCAAGGAATTATATTGGTTGTTCAACAAAGAGATCGGTCGTGCGAATGTGGATAATGACTCAGAATATGAAATATAGGGATTTATAGGAAGATCCCGAGAGATTTTGATAATTGGTGGCGCGAGGTTAAGTCAATAAGAGGTAAAAAGGTCAGACGAACTCAAGAATAGTGAAATGATGGCTTCAAGCTAAGTGGGAGAGTCCCACCGCTTTGATTGGGCTGTATGATTAACTACTTGTGTGGTTTCTGGTTATTATCATATTGATGGATTAATCCAGCTACGAGAAAAGACCATAAGTAGTAAATTGAGCGGAGGAATTGTTGAGGATGTGCTATGGTTAGCCTTATAGGCTCATGTTCGAACTTGGGAAAAGACTCAAGATTTATGCCTTGTATAGAAATGGGTTAAAAGGGGAGTGACTCTGCCAGGTGCTTCATTGAGAAGGTATTAATGTACTAGAAGATTCAGGGAGCTGATTATATTCAGGATCAAGTCAGAGCGGGTGGCTCTCAGCAACGGTCCTAGTGGAACTCAAAAGATAAAGTGTGGTACCTAATGATTTCAAGCCTATAAGTACAACTAAGAATCAAGCTTTATAGCAGCTTATGAGAAGGTGCCCAAAATGTTCTATGATGTGTTACCTTATGGTGTAGCATTTGAGAAATGTGAATAATTCGTGAGATTTGAGACAGCATGGTCTCGCAATTCAAGGTCACTCGGGGTGAGTGTAGAGGGACTATGTTATATGTTGAAGAGAGTTAGTATTAATTCCAAAGAAGTCAAGGATAAATTGGAAGGAAAGGGATTGATTAGCCATAGTTGAATTTGGCGTGTTGGGGTCTATGACCCGTTCATTCAGCGTGATCGAGTTACGCATTTGACTTGTGGCAGTGCGTGTGAGGTTTTTCGGCCGCCGTAATTGATAACATTCTAGACCATCCTACTATGTGGCTTGTTATGTGGAAGTAGATTCCGGAAGGGTTATGGTGGCTTGGACCACTACTTGCAGATTTGCATATTCTACGGTTATGGGAATTTACATATGTGTTGCTATGATTCTTCCGAAGTGAGTTAAGTGAAAAGTTCGTATATGATGAAGTGTTAAATTATTAATGATTTTGGAGTTATGATGAAAAATTGTGTTCTATCGTATGTTGGCATGTTGGGTGCAGTGAGTAGCATGGAAATACGAAGTGAGGATCAAGGTTGCAGTTTGGTGTTGACAAGGATGTCACGGGCTCGGATGAGCAAGGAAAAGGTTGAACGATTAGAGTAAATTGGTATTGTCCTCCGCGTCACCTGAGATCGATGTGTTGTGGAAGAGGTTTTGCATCCCGTTAAGGATTTTGGATCGCTTTTCAGTGTTAGTGCGTCCGATGGTTTAGATGTGCGGACCAGTTATTTATTTTGGAAGATTGTGGGAACGTGTTCGATGGGAAGATGTACCAGTGTGGCACGTAGCCACTTGTTTGACTAAATATTTAAATCAAGTATGAGTAATTTGGGTAATATCATTGCTTTGAGAATTTATGCCTGGAGGGCACCTTGTTTATTGGGTTATGAACCGAGGAGGTTTGCTCCGGTTATGACGGTTATTCTTGTGTGTTATGAGAAGAAGGAAATTAGTATGGACCTCTGAAAGGTTATTGGCTTAATTTGATGTGATCAGGATCGACTTGAGGTCGGTGGATGGGTTTAAATGTGAATATGGGCTCTATGATAGGCCAGTTGTGTTCATTTCAGTAATGCGCTCCTTGTGGAGTAGTCAGGGTGTTATCTCGTTGTCAGATATTTCATGAAGTGATACATTGCGTCGTGTGAGTTGTGATACGGCCTGAGGAATTGTGTATATGTTGAGGACCCGCGTGGGAATGTCCTATTATGAGCAAATGGCTCTTGAGATTCAGATCTTGTACCGCACCTCAGTTGTGCTTGAGTTTTGTAGCCCATAGCGCTATGTGCTTTCTCAGGGATAGTATTATGATCTTAACGTGCTTGCGATCGAAATTCAATATTTTTTATTGTAATGAGCATATTTATCTCAAAGTGCAATCTCCTTATGTGAGATCTATGTGTGGATCGGGTGGCACGCCGCCATGGACATGTTATTTGGATCGGGTAGCACGCCGCCATGGGTATGTTATTTGGATCAGGTGGCATGCCGCCATGGTATGTTATTTGGATCGGGTTACGCGCCATAATAGTGTGATGTCGAGTCTGGTACTCTATATATTATTTTTTGTATGTTTCACTTCCTATCTTCTAAGTAAGGTCCGTGCTAGTGCGGGGGTTAGGTAATTCCTTCCAGAGTTCGATTTTTGTTTGTGCTGTGTTTGGATTGGTGGCCTATTGGCACATTGTGGAGTCGTACGAGGCTTTTGATCGCATTCGGAGTGGCTTATTGCTTGAGCAGTTCGTACTGGGTGAGACGAGATTATGGGATTTAAGATCAGTGTAATCTGATTAAATGAAGTATATTAAGGAGCAAAGGTCATTATTAGGTTCAGAATGTGGTAATGTTTCTTGTCAGAAGTATAGACTCAATGATTGATTGACTCGGTAGTTGATTATGAATTTGGGCACATCTCATTCTTCGTGGCGGTATTGTAAGAGTTAGAGTAAGACTTGCATGTCATAAGGTGCAATGGGAGCATCTGATTCGTTGAATTTTTGGCTAAGTTGATCAGAGAATATTATGGTGATCCTATGGACTAAGTGTTGCAAAGTAGGAATCCAGCAAAATTATGCAATCATGTTTGAGTACAGCGTGTAGTGATTGATATGGTGGCCATATGTTGGAAACAGGCCTGGCATAGAATTCCGGACATTGGAATTGGGCTCTAAGGCTTATTTTCTTGAAAAAGGGAAATCTTCAGAATTTATTGAGCTAATATGCTCAGCTAAGTTGTGGTAGCACGGGAAGGTGCATGAGGTGTTAAACAGTGATTTCAGACTACTTCCGTATAGTTCTCAGCACGTTCGAGGACGAATGTATGTTTAAGCGGGAGAGAATGTAATGACCCGACCGGTTTTATTGAGCCCTAGCGCGTCGTTCAGCAGTCTGAGGCCATGAGCAGCTTCATTTCAGGTATTGTGACTTGTTCGCATGGTCGAAATTTAAATTCAGGAAGGTCGGAGTTAAGTTTAAATGAAAATTCTCATTTGAGAAGCTTAAAGTTGAAAGAATGAACTAGGATTGGAATTTTGAGTAAACAAACTCGGAATCAGGATCTGAAGGTTCCAGTAGGTTTGTATGATGATTTCGGACTTGGGCGTATGCCCGGATTGGGTTTGGATAACCCGGGAGCGTTTTGGCACCTATTGTGGAAGTTAGCATTTTAGAAGGAATTTCTTAAGTTTGGCTTGAAGTGCATATCAGTGTTATCAATGTCCGTTTGGGATTTTGAGTTTGGGAATAGCTCCGTATGGTGATTCTGGAGTTGAGAGCGCGATCGGAAGTGAATTCGGAGGTCCGTAGGTCATTTTGAAGCCATTTGGCTAAAGATAGAAATTTGAAGGTTTTTGAGAAGTTTGACCGGAGGTTGACTTTTTGATATCGGGGTCGGAATCCGATTCCGGAAGTTGGAGTAGGTCCGTAATGTCAAATATGACTTGTGTGCAAAATTTGAAGTCAATCAGACGTGATTTGATAGGTTTAAGCATCGAAAGTAGAAGTTTGAAAGTTCAAAGTTGATAAAGCTTGAATCGGGGTGTAATTTGTGATTTTAGCGTTAATTGATGGGATTTGAAGCCTCGAGCAAGTCCATAATGTATTTTGGGACTGGTTGGTATGATTGGTTGGGGTCCCGGGGGCCTCGGGTGAATTCTGGGTGGTTATCTGATCGAGAAGTGGAATTTGGGAAGGCTTGAGATTTGCTGCTTTTGTCATAACCGCATCTGCAGTTCTTGGAAGTCAAATGCTCACAGAAGCGGAAGGAGGCCAGGTCCAAGGAAATCACTGAAGCGGCCCAGGGACCGCAGAAGCATTCTTGGTGCAATTGATGTAATGAAGAACCATTCCAACCTCATGAAAATAATGAAGAACTTCTTGGTCTTGAAGTATCATATCTTAGTGCAATTGATGCACTAATGTACCTTGCTAACACTACAAGGCATGACATAACATTTTCAGTTAATATCTTAGCAAGATATAGCTCTACTCCTACAAGGAGACATTGGAGTGAAATCAAACACATATTATGTTATCTAAAAGGGACTACCAATGTGAGCTTATTTTATGGCAATGATGGCAATCCTGATCTTGTTGGTTATGCCGATGTGGGGTATTTATCTGACACATACAAGGCTTGATCACAAACATACTATGTGTTTACATGTGGAGGCATTGTCATATCTTGTGATTGACTAATCAATCAATCGTGACTACTTCATCTAATCATGCTGAGATAATTGCTATTCATGAAGAAAGTCAAGAAATAAGGTCTATAATACATCTTATTTGAGACAAATGTGGTTTGAAGTGTTGCAAACTACCCACAATTTTGTATGAAGACAATACAATATGCATAGCCCAATTGAATGGAGGATTCATAAAAGGAGCTAGGGCAAGGCACATTTCACCACTTTTATTTTTCATACATGATCTTCAAAAGAACAATAATATCAACGTGTAATAGATTCGTTCAAGTGAAAATATGGCTGACTTGTTCACCAAATCTCTACCGACGTCAACCTTCAAAAAAATAGTGTACAAGATAAGGATGTGAATGATCAAGGATGTTAATTGATGCTCTCATCAGGGGGAGTTAATAAGCATTGTACTCTTTTTCCCTTACAAGGTTTTGTCCCACTGGGTTTTCCTAGCAATGTTTTTAATGAGGCAACCAAAAGGTTTATTTCTAAAGATGTGTACTTTTATTCCTTCACTAGGATTTTTTTCCCATAGGGTTTTTTCCTAGTAAGGTTTTAACGAGGCACATTATCTATGGACAACCAAAGGGGAGTATTATGATAAATATCAAATTATGGTGGATGTCTACTCTTCTTCCATGATCTTCATCTCAAATGCTTAATGGCATATTCAATGACATATTTTGTATGTTCAATGACATATTCCATGACATATTTTCTTCACTTTTTATGCCTATATAAAGGCCTTGTAATTGATAGGAAAATACACACAATTGAAGAAGAAAATCTCTTCCTTCTCTCTATCTATATTTCTTGTTCATGTTTTACTAAATTGCTTTTATTTCATTGTTCCATATTGTTACTTTTAGTTATATTCCATAACAAGATTACGTATTTGCTTTTTGGGTAAGGTAAGTCTATAGTTCTAGTCCTGTTATATATTGAACAATGATTTATTGTTTGTATTGACAGAAAGATGGGGACCTTTCTTTCCTCTCCGAATCATAGGGGATTGAATAATTATGAGAGGAAATTTTAGATGCGTTTTCCCGGATTATTTTAGATTCGTTATTTCGCAATATTTCAAATAGAAATATTCCCACCTATTCCAACAGCCATGACTATTTCTGAAAGGTTGCAAACCTTTTCGGAAACAGTGCTAGAAAGTCTATAAATATGCTCTGAATCCAAGAATCTTTTCTTACGAAATTTTTTGATCTTCTCCCACAAAACTTTTCAGTATGTTCTACAGCCTTAAAGTAGTTTGCTGTTTCACCGTCATTTTGGTACCACACTCCGGTGAGTTAAGTCGTTCTATCCTGGGAGAATAATATTCCAGTGCCTCGGGTACTTGAGGGGAATAATTTCCTTAAGGACACACTATGCATTCAGTGAGCTCAATTTATTCGAAATTATTTTCAATTATTATTTCGACATTTTGTTGCTACTAACTTTTTGTTTCTGTTTCTATTTCAGAAAGTTTACTGTTTTAATTATTTATTACAGTAATACAAGTTGCATAACAATCTTAGGGAAATTACTTATTCGTAATCTCTATTCTGTTTATGGAGATTAAAACCTGTATGGTTTTCTACTCCAAAAAAATTTTATTTTGATTTGAAGATATTAAAACTTCATTGGAGTATTAAAATTTAAAAATAATTTGAAAAACATAAAAACATCATCGTTTTCTATGAAACAGTATATAAAAACTTCAATTTTTGTTTACTAAATGTACAGCTTATCGTTAATTACAATACTGTTTAATGTTTTATTTTTTGCCATTAATTGAAATCTTCTGTTGTTCATAGTGAGAAATGAAAATCCTTCTGCCACGATTGCGACATTAATGATAGCCTCGTCAAGCCGAACTATTGTTCCACCAACCGAGAAATCGGGGAAATTTTCTGGAGCCAACTTCAAAGGATGTAGCAAAGGGTGTTCTTCTGGCTTACCACACTTGGTATGCAGAAATTTACCAGTCAAGAACCACCGGTGCCTGGCACGGGCATGCCGGACAATGAGAAATTTATGATTATTTAGGTGTAGAAACAGCCAGATTTTCTTTGCAAAGGCTATATCAAAAGTGCTTTGGAGGATGACTTGTACAATGTCTACAATGTTATGAATTCTGATGGCCCAAAAGGTCATCTTTCATTTTAGAACCCAATCCGGTGTTTTGGGGACATTAAAAATTCATTTTATTTTTTCTTGATTTGCGTGTGTAGTCTGGGCGCGTTTACGAAAAGACCTTTATGTGGAAATTTTAGAAAAATATCAATTTTTGTCTTTAAAAGTTAATTTAGTTGACTTCTGTCAATAGTTTATGTAAACGGACCTGGACTCGTAATTTGACTGTCCCGGTGAGTTCGTATTAAAATATGGGACCTAGGCGTAAGCCCAAAATCAGATTCAGAGGTCCTTAACCCGAGTAATGAATTTTTGGTTAAAATTGTAAGACTGAAAATCTAATGATTTAAAGAAATTGATTAAGGTTTGATCTCCTTGGTATCGGGCTCGTATTTTGGTTACGGAGCCCGGTACAGGTTTAATATAATATTTAAGTCATGTCTGTGAAGTTTGGTGAAAATCGGAGTTGATTTGACTTGATTCAAGCGTCCGGTTGTAAAAATCGAAATTTCAAAGTGCTCTTACGAATTTTATGTGTTTTTGGTGTTAAATTTGTAGTTTAAGATGTTATTTTGGCAATTTTATTGCACGATCAAGTTCGTATGATTATTTAAGACTTTCGTGCGTATTTGGTTTGGACCCTCGAGGCTCCGGTGAGTTTCGGGTAGGCTACAGAGTGATTTGGACTTAAGAAAAATTGCTGATATGCTTTAGGTCTGCAGACTTCACAATTGCGAGGTATGGCTTGCAAATGTGAGCCTCACATTTATGAAGAAAGTTCGCATTTGGTAGCAGTGGGGTGGGGAGGGACCTTCGCAATTGCGAAACTCAGGGTCGCAATTGCGATCGGCTCAGGCCGCATTTGCGAATACTTGTTCGCAATTGCGATGTTAGCAGGGCTACATCAATCTTTGTATTTGCGAAGTAAAGTTTGCATTTTTGAACCCCTGATCGCTAAGGCGGTACTTGCAACTGTTCAAAAGCGATTTTGGACGTGACTTTTCATTCATTCTCCCACTTTTCAAAACCTAAACCTCAAGAGGTGATTTTCTAAAGACCATTTTTTCCCAAATCATAGGTAAGTGATTCTTAACTCATTTCTTTCAATCTTTCACTTCTTTTAACAAGATTGTATCCTAGAATCTAATGTTTTCATGGTGGAATTAGGGATTTTTTGGGTAGAAATTAGGAATTTTAAAATTTGGGATTTAGACCTCAAATTGAGGTCGGATTCCAAAACCAATTGTATATTCGGGCTCGAAGGTGAAGGAGAATTGGATTTTGGTCCGAATTTCGGGTTTGGACCAAGCAGGCACGGGTGTTGACTTTTGTTGACTTTTTCAAAAATGGCTTAAACTGAATTCCTTGTTATCATGGGTAATGCAAAGGCTTAAATAGAATTGTTTGGTTGATAATTTTCTACATTCTATTGGTCCAGAGGCTTGTGTGAAAGGAAAAGCGGTGATTGAGCCTTGAGTTTGGCGGGAGGAGCGAGGTAAGTGCCGTGGATAACCTTATCTTGAGGGATTAGGTATTATGTGCTTACTTGTTACGTTTTGGATGTTGAGTACAATATATAGGTGAAGTGAGGAGTAGCTATACATTGTTGTCAAGTCATAACATGTGAGTGAGTCTTATTCTTGGAAACGTTGTATTCTTGATCATATTGTTCATGTGTAGACTAGTTATTCGATGTGTTGAGAAGTTTCATATCATGTTTTGATGGAATTTGGTATTGATGGGGGTTTTACCCAAAGTTGAGATTAGTATTGCGGAACTAAATGTTGAAGTAAGACTTGTTGTTGCCATTTCTATCTTTCTATTATTATTGTCTCTATTTTAGTGAAGTAGAGTGATAAAACACAAAGGGTGATGTCGTACATGTTTATATTAATTATGTGGTGAGGAAGAGCGATAAAGCACAAAGGGTGATGTCATGCACATTTCTATTATTCATATGGTGAGGTTGAGTGGTAAAGTATGAAGAGTGATGTCGGGCATGATTCTATTATTGATTATCTGGTGAGGTTGAGAGTAAAAGCACGAAGGGTGATGCCGTGCATTTTCCGTTTGTTGTGTTTACTTGTTATTACCAATTAAAAGTGTACTAGCTGTTTAAATTTCTCTACTACTATGACTCTTAATTTTTGTACCCCCACCCAATAGCATGTTCCCCCTCCCGTTAATTTTTGCTTAGCTTATATTATTTGTTACTCTGCTAGCACATTGTTTAACTGTACAGGTTTATGTATGTGTGTTGTCCTAGCCTCGTCACTACTTCGCTGAGGTTAGGTTCGACACTTACCAGTACATGGGGTTGGTTGTACTGGTAATGCACTCTACACTTTCTGTGCAGATTTCGATGTTGGACCGTGTTGACCCAAGTTGAGTGGCTACCTTCAGACCAAAGGTAGATTTGCTGGTGTTCGCAAACACTAAAGTCCCCTTCCAGTTATTACAGTTTACTATTTTCTTTTAATTCAAAGACAGTTGTACTTACTTTAAGCCAGTATTTGTAGTGACTCTTAGAAGTTCGTGAATTGTGACACCAGTTTCTAGGTAGTTGTGTATAAGTACTTAGGTAATTATAAAATTTTGCACTTTTTAAATCTGTTTTGATTTAATTGTTGTTATTTACTATTTTGATCAGGGGGTAGCGTATTAAATCTTTAACTGCTAGCTTGCCTAGAATTCAAAAAGTTAGACATCAACATGGTCCCGACGGTGGAAAATTCGGGTCGTGAAAAGTTGGTATTAGAGCACTAGGTTTCCTAGGTCTCACAATTCACAAACAAGCTGGGTAGAGTCTGAGGGATCAGTACATAGACGTCTATGCTTATCCCCCAGAGGCTACAGAGTTTAGAAACAATTTAACTTTTATTCTTCTCTATCGTGCGAATTGATCTCTCAATGCTAATTGAATTCTCTACTCTTGTTCTTTTGGAGATGGCGAGAACACGTACCGCTTCTTCAGCTGAGCAGCAGCCAGAGCCCCCAATGGCAGCTCATACGAGGGGCAGAGGACGAGGCAAGGATAGGGCTCAGCCTAGAACTTGAGCGGCAGCACCAGCGGCGGAGCCCCAGGTAGAGTTTGATAAGGAGGCTCCAGCCTAGACCGTTCCAGTAGGGCCAGCTCAAGTTCCAAAGGGGTTCATCGCCACCCCGATACTTCAGGATGCTTTGGTCCGTCTAGTGGGTCTTATGGAGAGTGTTGCACTGGTTGGCACATTTACCGCAATACCAATCATCTCTCAGGCTGGGGAGGAGCCCAAACTCCCGCTACCTACACTCCGGAGCATATGGCTCCCCAGTTTCGGACTTCAGCAGTGATCACGCCCAACTATGCCTTATAAAAAGGACATGCGGACGTTGCAAATATAATTTGAGTATTTAGCCCAGAGTCGAACCCACAAAGAATTAACATATCAATTACTCTCGTTAGACTTACAAAATTCTACGTAATCAACTTCCCAAACATTTTGAATTACAATTGAGGATGGTTCTACTAAATAAGACTGAATGTAATTACTCAAATAAAGACTAACTATGATTAAGGTGTAAATAGTTAAGAGAAGGATCTAAGGTTATGATTTCCCCTATTGATGGAATCCCTTCCGGTTAAGTTTCACATAAAATTGCCTAATCGTCTCTATCAATCATGAGCACTCTTATTACCATAAATCTCTTCCGAGTAATCACGAGAATTTAATAGACACACTCTCCTGAGTTACGCTAGTTGGCTTTGTTTATTGCAGGTCACTTTAGATTGCACCCAAGGCTTCGTTATCCCTAATCCTACCTTTAAACCCTTGGTTATTGATAGTGGTGTTGTTCAACAATTACCTAAATATGCACTATCTCATGAGTTATGCACACTAAATAGGCACAGCTAATTGAGGATCCTATCAATTAACTACAACAAGAACGTAGTTAGACAAATAGAGATTAAACTGGGAAAACTATATTAACAAAACAAGAAGTTCATCCTTCAATAGGTTCCATCAAAACCCTGGACTAAGAATTAGCTACTCATAACAAAACAAGATAAAACTACTAAATTGTTCATAATGTGTAATTGCAATAATAAAGAGAAGATAGAAAAACTCTAATGTTTGGTTGCTCTTCTCACACTTGTTCTTGCCTCCAAAGTAGTCTAAAAACAAGCTTGAAACTTTCATAGGCGAGCTTCTTTAGTTTATAAGGGTTTGGAATAAGTTTTTCTCGATATACACTTTGGTCCCAAAAGTTCTGGGCAACACCATAGTTCATCGTAGCCACGGCGCGACCGCGGTGAGAGATAAACATTCTGCCTATCGTCTTTGGCCTACCGCGGTCCACCGCGGTAGCGGTGGATTCCAACCCAGTCCATTTTTTCTTCTTTCCGCTGGGGTGCTTCTTGATTGGATTTTTTCTTCACATTATTGACTACAAAACACCCCATAGTTCATCCTAACTTGGATTAGTCCCTGCGAAGCAAAAGAACACCAATTAGAGCATTTTGTTATCATTTAGCCTATAAAACAACAATAGAGCATGGTACATTGAGGGTGTAAATATCATCTGTATAACACGCCACACTAAAATCATTACTATTCCTCGAGCAATCCACCACACTCTATAAAAGTTCATTCCCCAAGCTTTTCCCTTAACGTATCACACCAAGAACAATTCACCAAAGTTGCACCTAGTAGTGAACAACCTTTGCCTCAAAAGTCAAATTTAATGTGCCGTGCAATATTCGTACTTACTCAAACCACTCTATATAGAAGTCAAGATTTTCCTCTCCTTCGTGAATCACATACCCTCACATTACACAAGAGAGTAGTTCCACAATTAATATTATTAAGAACAATTAGGAACTCTGATGGACAAAATTCACTCAGTCTCAAAAAGAGTTCACATGCTATAAAATGCACCATAGGCTTGCCTGTAGTGCACTACTCTACTAATCGAGCCTATTCAGTCTAAGATCAATTATGACTTCACTTGGTTGTAATGTAGGTTAAGAACAATTAGGAACTCTGATGGACAAAATTCGCTCAGTCTCAAAAAGAACATTCGCATGCTATAAAATGCACCATAGGCTTGCCTGTAGTGCACTACTCTACTAATCGAGCCTATTCAGTCTAAGATCAATTATGACTTCACTTGGTTGTAATGTAGGTTAAGAACAATTAGGAACTCTGATGGACAAAATTCGCTCAGTCTCAAAAAGAACATTCGCATGCTATAAAATGCACCATAGGCTTGCCTGTAGTGCACTACTCTACTAATCGAGCCTATTCAGTCTAAGATCAATTATGACTTCACTTGGTTGTAATGTAGGTTAAGAACAATTAGGAACTCTGATGGACAAAATTCGCTCAGTCTCAAAAAGAACATTCGCATGCTATAAAATGCACCATAGGCTTGCCTGTAGTGCACTACTCTACTAATCGAGCCTATTCAGTCTAAGATCAATTATGACTTCACTTGGTTGTAATGTAGGTTAAGAACAATTAGGAACTCTGATGGACAAAATTCGCTCAGTCTCAAAAAGAACATTCGCATGCTATAAAATGCACCATAGGCTTGCCTGTAGTGCACTACTCTACTAATCGAGCCTATTCAGTCTAAGATCAATTATGACTTCACTTGGTTGTAATGTAGGTTAAGGGATGTATAGGATATATTTGGATATAGTGAATAAACTCCCCAAGCACTTTTAATACATTCACATTAACCTTCAAAATCATGCTTATGTCAACCAGACGTTCCACCACGTTTTTATTTATAACATCCCATTCCCTTAGGTGCATTTGTATCAAGCTACCACTTATCAACTACTACATGTTCATTTTTTTCGTGGTGCTACTTCTTTTACTTTTCCAAAAACTGCACCTTTCCTCTATTTCATTGGTTCCATTCAAAAAGTAAACCACCACCCCACACTTTAACTTTTGTATATTTCAAGGCCATTCAAGTGCTCATGGGAGGTAAAAGGGGTTCAAATAGATGGCTATTCAAACTATTGGGTAAGGTTCGCAATGTGGTTGCCAAAGAAACAGGCTTATAGTCTCAACATGGTTAACTACGATGTATTACATTTAGGTGGTCTACTTTATATATCTGGCTTAACAAAAAAATGCCTATATCACTTCTAAGACTGAATGAAGCTACTATTTTACTTTGCCGACACACATGGCAAGTTCTAGGCATCACACGTATAGCATAGAATACAGTACAACTCGGACACATATGGCACATGACTCACTCCATATTGGTTTATCAAGACACTCTCTTTTGAGTGTTCAAGTCAGTTACAAACATACAAATTTAAGTCACTTTAGCACGAGTCAACCACTGAGACTAAGAATTACACTCTAGTATGGACTGTGTTTAGGTGTATTAATGCCAAGGGTTTCTCTTTCTATTTCAGCCCGTTGCCTATCAATACTAACTAAAAACTAAAAAATAAAATAAACAAAAACTACCTAAACCTGGTTCAAGCTAAACCCTTGGAAAAGAACTGTGGCCTAAAGAAAAACCAAGGGGGAGTTACTACACTACCTAAAATAAAAAAATCTTTTTGGTCTTTTCTTTAAACTTACTTCCTCAAGAAATTGTCTAAAGGGTTTGTTATAAGGAAGAGTCCTTATATTCCTTTTTTTTTGTTCGACTAATATCCCTAAGAGACATGTTGAATGGTGTCTCTCTTCGGGCCAAGTCGAAGTTAACTACCATGACCCTAAAATACCACACAATAAAAAAAAAACAGAAAGCAACAATACAAAGTTATACAATCTTTTTACAAAAACATCCATTCCCCCACCCCACACTTAAAAATTTGGCATGTCCCCATGTCAACAAATATAAAGCCGAGTAAGGTAAGGGGACTTCCCTGAAGCTCAATCTAATCAAAGACGGTTCCAGGATCGAGGTGACAAGCTCATCCTAGCGCTCAAAGCAATCCCATAATCGTTTTCTCCGACTTGGCTTGTTGAGTGGTTAGAGTGTCAACTCTGGTGCCTAGGCCAGTGATAGACGTGTGGAGACTAGCCATTTCATGCTCCAGGGCGCTGACAGGTGGGTACTTCGGCGGGGCTGTGATGGGCCTGCCTCATCAGTTGTCGGAGGTGGTGGGATCACAGCAACCTTAACCTCTTCGTCAACTTCATCATCAACCTCAACCATCACCACTGACTCTCGCCCAATTCTAATTTTGCTCGCCCGGAACGGGGCTTTCAATGGCAATTTCCCATTAGCTCTGAGGTTTTCAGGGACTCTAGCAGCACGATACAATTTGGTGACCAGAGAAGGGAAGTAAAAACCTTTTAGTATCTCAGGTGAGCGAATGAACATCTCATCATGGAGGAGCCAGTCGACATCAAAGTCCTGGTGGGTCATAAAACTATAGATAGCTTCTGCCCGTGGCCCATTGACATCAGTCATGTTGTTGAAGGGTAGCAAGCAGCTATTGATAATGGTAAGCCAACACTTAGCTTCCCAATTGAGAGACTGTGATTTCAATGTTATCAGATGTTTTATCCATAGAAACTCCCTATCAGGCACACATTTGACATCAAGAATTGGTGCCCAGTTGACCCTTGGGCGATGATAAGAAATGTAAGCATCTATCCCCCCCGTGAATACTGGTAGCCGGTACACCTGGTGGATGGCCTTGAGGGATGCATTTACCCGGGTATTGCATACAGTGACAACCCCATTCTCGTATTCCGGGAAGTTAGCATAGAATTCCTTCACCATCTGTAAATTAGCATCCTCTGATTCCTCAAAGAAGATGTCCAACTGACACCTCCTCAACTCAGCAAATATATTCGGGCATTCCATTTGCAAAGCTACCTGGTCAATATGCACCTCCGGTAATAATTTCTTTGACTCTTTGGCATTATATCGGTCCTCAGTTTGCTTAGAGACAAACCTGGTGTTGTCAAACTCTTCCATACTAGGTTGACCCCAAGCTCGCGAAGAACTACCGTGTCCACTAACAGAGGACCCTGTTGTGCATCTCTTCCTATATGGTTGCATTGTACCTGTCAACACAAAATCTACTATCAGTGAGGGTATGAGTTGTGTGAACCATGGGTGGTTACTCAGACTTCACCACAACCATGGTCACATTAGCCCTTAAAACTCCATTGCGGAAATTCCACAAACATCTTGTGAACAAGACACTATCCTAACACATTAGCCCTCATGGATACTTCAATTCATCCCCTAAATAAACAATTTGCACTTCTCCCATTGACCCCACAACAATTAGTCTAACACCCACAAACATACACATCTCTACAACATTGTGCACCCACCACTTGACACATTGTGCACATAACCCATGAGCAAGCAACAATAAAAACAAAAATCAAAAGAAACAAAAAAAAAGTCTATGAAAAACGCTACACACTCAAAACATTAAACTACCATAAAAACTAAAACAAAATACAAGAAAAGAGAGA
Organism: Nicotiana glauca; assembly: GCA_026770625.1. Taxonomy (NCBI): domain Eukaryota; kingdom Viridiplantae; phylum Streptophyta; class Magnoliopsida; order Solanales; family Solanaceae; genus Nicotiana; species Nicotiana glauca. The sequence goes on from MU768437.1 coordinate 60,656, forward strand.
GAAAAGCATGCCATACTTGGGAGGAATGGAGACTGAGAGGAATGGAGGTTGAGTGAGAATTAGAGATGGGAGTGAATATGAGAGAATTGAATAAGAAGAAGAATAAGAGGATGAGAGCGTTGGTTTAGTATTAGAGAGAGCAAGTAATTAGGAAAGTGAGGGGGGTGGGCGGTGGGTTAGAGAATTAAAGAGAGGGAAAAAATTAGATAAATAAGAGATTGCCGGGTCGCGGTGGGTTAAATGCTTTGAGGCAGAACACTCGCATTTCACCGCGGTCGTAATACGGTCCCACCGCGGTCATGGCGGGTTGAGCGACTGGGAAGCGGAACACTTGCGTTTCATCATCGTCCTACCATGGTCCCACCACGGTCCCGGTGCGAGGATTTTTTTTATTATATATGGGAAGTTACAGAAGAAAATAAAATTAACAACATTCATGGGTTGCCTCCCACGCAACGCCTGATTTAACGTCACAGCACGACACAGATAAGCGCATTTACAGTTTGCTCGACCTCTGAGGTTCCGTTAGGTGGATCTTTGTCACTTATTTTTGTTCATTCATGCCTACGTATAGCTTCAACCTCTGTCCATTGACTCTAAACATGTTAGATTATTTCTCTGAGGCAATCTCTACAGCCCCAAATGGAATACTTCAACCACTCAAAATGGACCAGACTATCGTGACTTAAGCTTACCCGGGAGTAGCCTTAATCTTGAGTTATAGAGAAATAACTTCTCCCCGAGGTTGAAATGTCACTCAACAATGTTTTGGTTGTTCAACCTCTTCATTATTTACTTGTACAACCTTGTGGTCTCAAAATCCAGATATCAGAACTTGTCAAGCTCATGCAATTCAGTGATTCTTGTTGTGCCCGCAACCTCAATATCTAGGTTCAGCTGTTTTAGTGCCCACCAAGCTTTATGTTCAAGTTCCAATGGCAAGTGGCAGGCCTTCCTGAACACCAACTTATATGGTGATATACCAATTGTATATATTCTTATTTGATCACGCCCAACTATGCCTTATAAAAAGGATATGTGAATATTGCAAATATAATCTGAGTATTTAGCCCATAGTCGAATCCACAAGGAATTAACCTATCAATTACTCTCGTTAGTCTTACAAAATTCTACGTAATCAACTTCTCAAACGTTTTGGATAACAATTGAGGATGGTTCTACTAACTAAGATTGAATGTAATTACTCAAATAAAGACTAACTATGATTAAGGTGTAAACAGTTAAGAGAAGGATCTAAGGTTATGATTTACCCTATTGAAGGAATCCTTTATGGTTAAGTTTAACACAGAATGTCCTAATCATCTCTATCAATCATGAGCACTCTTATTTCCTTAAATCTCTCCCGAGTAATCACGACAATTTACTAGATGCACTCTCCCGAGTTACACAAGCTGGCTTTGTTTATTACAGCTCACTTTAGATTGCACCCAAGGCTTCGTTATCATTAATCCCGCCTTTAAACCCTCGGTTATTGATCCTTCATATACGTTGGGAGTGGTGTTGTTCAACAATTACCTAAATATGCACTCTCTCCTAAGTAATGCACACTAAATAGGCACAACTAATTGAGGATCCTATCAATTAACAACAACAAGAACGTAGTTGAACAAATAGAGATTAAACTGGGCAAACTATATTAACACAACAAGAAGTTCATCCTTCAATAGGCTCCATCAAAACCCTACACTAAGGAATTAGATACTCATAACAAAACAAGATAAAACTACTAAATTGTTCATAATGTGTAATTGCAATAATAAAGAGAAGATAGAAAAACTCTACTGTTTGGTTGCTCTTCTTGCACTTGTTCTTGCCTCCAAAGTAGTCTAAAAACAAGCTTGAAAATTACTTGGGCGAGCTTCTTTAGTTTATAAGGGTTTGGAATAAGTTTTTTCTGATTTACACTTTGGTCCCAAAAGTTCTCGGCAACAGCACAGTTCACCGCGGCTGCGGCACGACCGCGGTGAGAGATCAACATTCTGCCTCTCATGTTTGGCCTACCACGGTCCACCGCAGTCGCGGTGGATTCTAACCCAGTCCATTTTTTCTTCTTGATTAGATTTTTTCTTCATATTATTGACTTCAAAACACTCCATAGTTCTTCCTAACTTGGATTAGCCTTGCAAAAAAAAAGAACACCAATTAGAGAATTTTGTTATCATTTAGCCTATAAAAACAACAATAGAGCATGGGATATTTAGGGAGTAAATATCATTTGTATAGCCTATTATCAAGTAGCTTAGCTAGTTAGGGCAGTTCCGTCGAGTGTTACAGCACAGACCGGTAATAGATCTACTATTTCTTCTGAGGCTTTGTGGAGATTGGATAGGTTTACAAAGATTTTACCACTTACTATAGCAGTACATATTCAGAGGATCCCCAGGGTTATTTGGACACTTTTCATGAGGTGTTACGTAACATGGGGATAGTAGAGATCAACGTGATCAACTTCTCTGCCTTTCGTCTATCATGTTCTGCCAAGAAATAGTGGAGGGATTTTTGTTTGGCCAGACAAGTTGGGTTGCCTTCTTTGACTTGGGACCAGTTCTCTTAGCTATTTCTCGAGAAGTTCCTTCCTATTACACTAAGAGAGGAATATCACAGGCAGTTTGAGCGCCTTCAATAGGACAGCATATCTGTTACCCAGTACGAGACCCGTTTTATTGACTTGGCCTGTCATGCTCTTCTTATGCTTCCCACCGAGAGAGAGAGAGAGAGAGAGAGAGAGAGAGAGAGGGTTAGGAGGTTAATTAAGGATGGCTAAGAAGACAAATAGCAAGATTTCTTTCCAAGATATAGCCGATGTGGCCCGACGAGTTAAGGTGGTTTTAACTCAGGGGAGTGGTCAGGGGTTTGACCAGAGGCCTCGCCACTCCGGTGGACTTATTGGGGCCTCATCTGGAGGCTAGGGTACTTTCGTAGAGGCCATACTCCTAGGATATTTCATTCAGTGCTTCAGGCTTCTCACGGTGCTCCAGGTGTTCGTGGCTCTCATATGCAGTATTCCGATCAGCTAGCCTACAGTGCACTACCAGCTCCTATCAGTGCACCTCTGCTCTAGTGTTTTCAAGGTAGTTACTCAAGCCATCAGTTTTAGGGTCATTAGCTACAACAGTCGAGATCTTGTTATACTTGTGGCGATCCGATGCACATTGCTAGGTATTACCCTCGAGCATCGAGTAGTTCTCAGCCTCAGGGTTCTCGTCCCATAGTCCCAACACTAGGTGTACCACCTCCTGCTCAACTAGCTAGAGGTAGGGGTTAGATAGCTAGAGGTGGAGGTTGAGGTATTAGAGGTGGAAGTCAGGCCGCTAGAGGTGGAGGCCACTCAGATAGGGGCCCGTCCTCGAGATTCAGTTTAGAGTGGTAGGGCCCAGCCCTGATGCTATGCTTTTCTAGCTAGGCTTGAGGCTAAGTCATCTGACGCATTTATCACATGTATGGTTTCAGTTTGCAGTAGGGATGCCTCAGTATTATTTGATCCGGGATCTACTTATTCGATGTATTATCCTATTTTGCTTCATACATGGTTGTGCCTCGTGATTCTTTGGGTGCTCCCGTTTATGTGTCCACACCGGTGGGGGATTCTATGATTGTAGATCATGTTTATCATTCATGTGTTGTCATTATTTGGGGTCTTGAGAATTGTGTAGATCTCCTACTTCTCGATATGGTTGACTTTGATGTCATTTTGGGGATGGGTTGGTTGTTACCTTATCACGCTATATTGGACTTTCATGCTAAGACCGTGACCTTAGCTTTGTTGGGGTTACCTCGATTTGAGTGGACAGGGACTCCTGGTCATTTTACCAACAGGATTATTTCTTATATGAAGGCTCGACGCATGGTCGAGAAGGGTTGTTTGGCTTATTTGGCTTATGTCTATGATTCTAGTGCGAAGGTTCCTTACATGGATTCTGTACCAGTTGTTCAAGAGTTTCCAAAGGTATTTCCTGAAGACTTATCGGGGATGCCACTCGACAGGGATATTGACTTCTATATTGATTTGGTTCCGGGCACCCAGCCCATTTTTATTCTACCATACCGCATGGCCCCGCCAGAGATGAAAGAGTTGAAGGAGCAGTTACAATATTTTCTTAATAAGGGCTTTCTTAGACCAGTGTCTTGCTTGTGGGTGCACCGGTGTTGTTAGTAAAGAAGAAGGATAGATCGATGAAGATGTGCATAGATTATCGGCAGTTGAATAAAGTCACTATCAAGAACAAGTATCCACTGCCGAGGATTGATGACTTATTTGATCAGGTTTAGGATGCCAAAGTGTTTTTGAAGATCGATTTGAAGTCTGGCTACCATCAGTTGAGGATTAGGGCATCTGATGTCCCTAAGATAGGTTTTCGGACTCGGTATGGCGTTATGAGTTTCTAGTGATGTCATTCGGGCTAACAAATGCCCCAACAACATTTATGGATTTGATGAATTGGGTGTTCAAGCCTTCAATTTCTTTGTGATTCTTTTTATTGATGATATCTTGATCTACTCACGCAGCCAGGAGGAGCATGAGCAGCATCTTTGGATCATTCTTCAGACTCTAAGAGATAGCCAGTTTTATATGCTAAATTTTCAAAATATGAGTTTTTGTTGAGTTCGGTTGCCTTCTTGGGTCACGTTGTATCGGCAGAGGCTATTCAGGTGGATTCTAAGAAGATTGAGGCCATTTAGAATTGGCCTAGGCCTATTTCAGCAACAGAGATCCGTAGTTTCTTAGGATTGGAGGGTTATTACCATCGGTGTATGGAGGGGTTTTCATCTATAGCAGCCCCGTTGACCATGTTGACTCACAAAGGTGCCACGTTCAGATGTTCGAACGGGTGTGTGACGAGCTTTCAGAAGCTCAAGATAGCTTTGACTACAGTGTCAGTGTTGGTCTTGCCCATATGTTTAGGACCCTATACAGTATATTGTGATGCATCTCGTGTTGGACTTGGTGTAATATTGATGTGAGATGGCAAGGTTATTGCTTATGCTTTGTATCAGTTAAAGGTTCATGAGAATAATTATCCAGTTCATGATTTAGAGTTGGCAACCATTGTCCACGCGCTGAAGATTTAGAGGCACATATCTATATGGTATGTCGTGTGAGGTGTTCACGAATCACAAGAGTTTGCAGTATTTGTTCAAGCAGAAAGAGCTCAATTTGAGGCAGAGAAAGTGTTTGGAGCTATTGAAAAACTATGATATCACCATCTTGTATCATCTCAGGAAGGCCAATGTGGTGGCCGATCTTTGACTAAGAAGTCAGCTAGTATGGGCAGCCTTGCATACATTCCAGTCGGTGAGAGGCCACTTGTATTAGATGTTCAGGCCTTGGCCAATCAGTTCGTGAGGTTGGATGTTTCTGAGCCCGATCATGTTATAGCTTGCATAGTCTCTCAGTCTTCCTTATTTGAGCGCATCAAGGAGCGACAGTATGATAACCCTCATTTGCTTTTCATTAGGGACACAGTGCGGCACGGTGATGCCAAGCAGGTAACGATTGGGGATGATGGAGTTTTGAGGATGCATGGTCGTGTTTGTGTTCCTAATGTGGATGAACTTTGTGATTTGATTCTAGAGGAGGCCCATAGTTCCCGGTATTCTATTCATCCGGGAGCCACCAAGATGTATCAGGAATTGTGGCAGTATTATTCGTGGAGGAGGATGAAGAAGGATATTATATTGCATATGTAGCTCAGTGTCTAAATTTTCAGCAAAAAAAATTCGAGCATCAGAGACCTGGTGGTTTGCTTCAGAAGATAGAGATTCCTGAGTGGAAGTGGGAGCGTATCACTATAGATTTCGTCATTGGACTCCCACAGACTCAGAGAAAGTTTGACGCAGTCTGGGTCATTGTGGATAGTGTGACTAAGTCGGCGCATTTCATCCCTGTGGCAAAATCCTATTCTTTAGAGCGATCAGAGAAAGTTTGATGCAGTCTGGGTTATTGTGGATAGGGTGACTAAGTCGGCGCATTTCATCCCTATGGAAAAATCCTATTCTTTAGACGATTGACAGAGATTTATATCCGTGAGACCGTTCATCTTTATAGTGTGCCTCGCATTTTTGGAGGGCAGTGTAGCGTGAGTTGGGTATGCGGGTTGAGCTGAGCACAACATTTCATCCTCAGACAGATGGACAGTCCGAGCACACCATTCAGATCTTGGAGGATATGCTCCGCGCCTGTGTTATCGACTTTGGAGGTTCTTGGGATCAGTTCTTGCCATTAGCGGAGTTGACCTACAACAACAACTATTAATCGAGCATCCAGATGGCTCCCTATGAGGTATTATATAGTAGACGATGTCGATCACTAGTTGGGTGGTTTGAGCCAAGGGAGGCTCGGTTATTAGGTAAAGATTTAGTACAAGATGCCTTGGATAAGGTTAAGATCATTCAGGATAGACTTCATATAGTTCACTCCAGGTAAAAGAGTTATGCCGACCGTAAGATTCCTAATATAGCATTCATGGTCGGGGAAAAAGTGTTGCTTCGTGTGCCGCCCATGAAGGGTGCAATGAGATTTGAGAAGAAGGGCAAGTTAAGCTCTAGGATCATCGGGCCTTTTGAGATTCTTTATCGAGTAGGAGAGATGGCCTACAAACTTGCATCTCCAACAGGTTTATCAGCGGTGCATCCAGTATTCCATGTGTCCATATTTCGAAAGTATCAAGGTGATCCATCCCATGTGTTAGATTTCAGCAATGTCATGTTGGACAAGGATTTTACCTACAAGGAGGAGCCGGTAGCCATTTTAGATTGGCAGGTTCCTCATTTGAGATCGAAGAGTTATCCTTCGGTTCAAGTGCAGTGGAGAGCTCAACCTATTGAGGCAGCTACCTGGGAGTCCGACTCTGATATGCGAAACAGATATCTGTCACACCTCCTTTTTACACTACACCCCGTGAAGGGCATAATAAAGGAGTTTTTCCACTTTAAGGACAATCGGAATGGGATTTATTATTTTTATTTCAGAGTCGCCACTTGGGAGATTAATGGTGTCCCAAGTCACCGGTTGAATCCCGAACCGAGGAAAATATGACTCTGTTAACAGTCTGCTAACCAGAAATCCGGATAAGGAATTCTGTTAACCCGGGAGAAGGCACGGTCGCTCAACTGTCGTACTTGTTTTTATCTGATTTCTGTATATGTTCTATTTTCATATGCCTTTTTTAATAACCCGCTTTTATTATGGAAAATTTTTATAAGAATTGCAACGTCGTGAAAATGTATCTCAGACCACACTGTACCAGTACGCCTGTGGCCTTTAACACGTTTCGACTTCGTTGAGATTTGGATTTAAGTCACATAAATGTACACTCGTATTTAAGAAAGTAATATTGTTAAAAATCGTGCCTAAAGCATCTACATATTTGTTAACTTTGGGAAAGGCCGTGAAATTCGCTAGACGGTCCTTCCAATTCTAAATTTTGTAACCAATTATTGAAGGCCCCTTGATTGTATATTTGATGTAGCGAGGCTCGTCTTATTTTTATTATTAAAGGTTATACCTAGCACAACTAAGCTTTCTATTTTTGGTCTTGTATCTAAAAAAGAAAATCCTAGTTAATCCTTTTAAGAACTATTCGTACATTTTATTATTTGAGTTCTCATATCTATTGTGCTTTGAGTCATAACCTATATAAAGACATCATTACAAGTGTGCACAAAAGTCAGGCCAACCGTGGGCCTGAAAATG
>MU768438.1:16922-29141 GCA_026770625.1 Nicotiana glauca
GGGGGGGGGGGGGGGAATTAAGAGCTGGAAGGTTTTTGGGGAATTTTCAGAGGGTCTAAACCTATAAATCAAGGCACTAGGTCTGCTTTTTATAGGCAAGGAAGGGGCAAAATATTCTGGAAGGTTTTACTCATTTTTCCCCTTTTTATTTTCAGAAATTGTACCTTAAACCCAAATTTTGTGGCTTGTTGCCCAAGTTACTGCTCTAAGAATCCTAAAACTTACATTATGGCCCCCTCTAGAAGGTTCTAGGGTGTTCTAGCTTTGTTTTCCTACCTATGGAATGCCTATACTACCCTTACTTGAGTTCTAAAATTACCATATCTTAACAAACCAGCCCATTTTAGATTCCTAAACTACCCTTGATTGCCTCTAAAATTACTAACCCACCCAAACCCCTTTTGTCCTAGTTAAACAACTGACTATAGTTAAACTAACTACTCTAATTTCAGTTATAATCAAACACCACTAATTAAGAAGATTTAATAATTGAACTAATTAATCAAATAGCTTCCAATTAACACTAAGCACTAAACTAGATTCAAGCTAGAATCAGATTATTCTCAAACACAAACTTAAAAGATAAAAAATTGCTTCAAATCTTCAAACTCACACTCAAACCAAATCAGATCGAAGCAAATTCAATAATCAAAACGAAACTCAAATTGAAATCCTAGAATTGGTATGAATTACCTCATCAAATCCATAAAACAAATTAAAATAACATTGCATCAATTAACATGAACAAACTGCAACCCTACTGACGAATAATCAATAAAGAACTCCAACTAAACTTGGAGCATTTGAATAAAATCCTACTCCTAAACCAATGACAATTTGAAAACAATTTCATGCTATCAACAACTCATGGAGCAAGAAAATTCATGGAATTACGAGAAAGAGAAGAAAACAGAAACAAAATTGAAATGAACTCACTAATTTTGACTCTAGGGTTCTGCTGGCTTATCACCTCAAAAATCAACCAACTCTGGCGAGATTCGAGCATAATTGACACTGGATTCTCCATCAGGGGAAGGAGGAGACCATGTGGTATGAATTTGACAAGATTTGGGAATTTAGGGTTTTGACCGGAAACTTTAAATCGATATTCGAAGAGTTCCGGTCAGATTTGAGGGACGGGGTTTGGGGGGTTTGATAGAGGAGGACAAGGTGGTTCCATGGTGTTAATTTGGTGGTGAACGGAGAAGGTTGAGTTTTGGCCGGAAAACTTTGGTTGAAGATTTGACGAGTTTGGCTGGGGCTTGAGAGAAACGGGTTGTGGATCTGTGACGAGGAGGAGGAGAGGAATAAGGGGTGTAATTTTCAGGGCCATTGGGTGAACGCCGGCGGCAGCGGTGATTTCCGGCCGGCGGCAGACGGTGGAGGAGTGACGGAGACGGTAGTGGCGGCTGGAGACGGGGGGAGGGTACGAGGAAGATGAGTTATGTCGTTGAAATTTAGTAAGTGTTATTACACTTTTATTCAAAATAATGGATCAAATCTAGACCATTAGATTGGGGGTTATGGACGGTCAAGATTAGTTTACACCAAAACGACGTCGTTTTGATTTTTAGAGGGTTGGACCAGATCAGGGGTATGGGTTGGGCCATTTTGGATGGTTTTTGGTGATTTTTGGTTTAGGCTGCACGAAATTGGCCCAAACATTTTGCCAACCCTTGCTTTTTATTTCATTTTCTTTTATTTGTTTTCTCCTTTTCTTTTCCTTTGTATTTTAGTTTTTGTATTTTGTTTATTATTTTTTTTGAATTTTCTGATTTTATTGAATGTAAGATCAAGAACTAAAACACCTAAATTAAATCTAAAATTATGCTAATTAATATTCCAAAATTAACTAACTCCTAATTTAAGCAAAACTTAAGACAAATTTTTAAAATTAAAAGTAGAAATGCAAGGAACCATTTTTGGTATTTTTTTTATTTTTGTAATATTAAAATGCACACTATTTGGTATTTTTTTTTGGAATTATATCAATAAAAATGCACACAAAATGCAAACAAGACACAAAACCATGCAATTAATTCCTAAAAATTCAAATAATAAAGGAAAATCCTAATTCTAAGGAATTTTATATGAGTAATTTAAGCGTGGCAAAAATCACGTGCTCACAGCTGCCCCTCTTTGCTCAAAGACACATAGGGTTTTCGGGCAAAGATAAATGAGCACCATGAAGGATTTTTGCCTGCTCAGCACTCCATGAGAAGCATTTTGAAAACTATCTGACCGAACCATGCTTCAAAGGTTGCCTACATATCCTTGGCTATAAAGGAATCAGGTCAGTGTAGTTCTGGAAGGTTTGGTAGCTGGGACTACCAGGAGCTGTGACTTCACTGCTGTTGCTGCTGCTACTGCTTGCTGACCTCCTTATTACACCAAAAGAAAAATCAAAGCTAGGCTAGCTATGCCTATCAGCTATGAGTTACAAGATTCCTATCTATAATTCTCTTGAAACTTGATCTTGAGTCTTAGCTGATTTTGCTGTGGACTTCAATCTGAATCTTGATGCTCACAAGTTGTAGGTGTTTACTTCTTCGTGCAGCATTGGGTCAAAACAGGATCAGCGGAGCTTGTGACTTCAATCAGATTTTGAGCAATTCGCGCCCTTGCTTGCTTCACTTTTGAGTTCATTTCTTTTGTTCTTTTCTTCTTTTCTTGATTCTGGATTGAGACTCGTTCCATTGGTCATCTCACACCTTGTGTCTTGAGGTCGACCTGCTTAAGATACCCAAAATAAACGAATGAAATTTTCTGCCCCAGTTTTCACTAGGAAAATTTCGTGAGTTAGTCGTAACGCATATCTAAGCAGTCAAATTAGGATTGTGTATACTTGTGAATGGATCCAGGTTATACTGGAAAATAACGGGGTTGTGCCAGAAAAGAAAAATGGGTCCTCAAGTTTTACCGGGACGAAAAGAAAAAAGATCCTCGGTTTTTTAGTCGGGATTTGAAAAGAAAAGCTCCTTGGGTTTTGCCAGGGAGATCCTCGGTTTTTTGGTCGGGATTTGGAAAGAAAAAGCTTATTGGGTTTTTTTCCAGGGAGATCCTTGGTTTTTGGCCGGGATTTGGAAAGAAAAAGCCCCTTGGGTTTTGCCAGGGAGATCCTCGGTTTTTTGGCCGGGATTTGGAAAAAGGCTCTTTGGTTTTTTTGGCCGGGAGATCGTCGATTTTTTGGCCGGGATTTGGAAAGAAAAAGCTCCTCGATTTTTTGGCCGGGAGATGCTCGGTTTTTTGGCCGGAATTTGGAAAGAAAAAGCTCCTCGGTTCTTTGGCTGGGAGATTGTCACGACCCGGATTTTCCACCATCAGAGTCGTGATGGCGCCTACTCGTGGTAGCTAGGCAAGCCAACTCAACTACCTTTTCCATTCTAAACAATTATTTTTAACAGTTTATAGCATCAATATAGAACATTAAATCTAATAAGAACAATAGCGGAAGTCTGTCTGATAAATACGAATCAAAACGCGGAACAATCAAATATAGCCTCTACCCAAGATTTGGTGTCACATTACTCACGAACTACTAAAGAAACACTAAATACAATGGTCTGAAAGAAATATATATGTTGTCTGTCTCGAAAACAATAAGGCAACAGTCTAAAGCAGTTAGATTCAGTGAAAAACAAGGTATCAACACTCATTATAAACACAAGATATCAACAGCTGTTGCGGCGTGCAACCCGCTCCACAAATATCACTGTTGCGGCGTGTAACCTGCTCTACAAATACCACGGTTGCGGCGTGCAACCCGACTCATACCATTTATCAGGTATCACTGTTGCGGCGCGCAACCCGACCCTCATATATCATTGTTGCGGCGCGCAACCCGACCCTCATATATCATTGTTGCGGCGCGCAACCCGATCCTCAATATTATTGTTACGGCGCGCAACCCACTCCTCAATGTCATTTAACAATCTGGTTCCCCAAACAATAGTCACAATTAAGGGATATAAATATAATCAAATATTTAACAAAAATCCCGGCAAGGGAAAGAATCCAACAAGTTCAACCAAACGTCCCGGCAAGGGAATAATCAACAACGCTTTCTTTTCTTACTTTTCTTATCTTATAATTCACCCTACTGTATTGAGCCAACGCTCCAAAGAATCGAGTCATTTCATATCACCATTCACATGTCATTCACAACATATATAAATCCTCCAATAATCACGGAGTTCACAACCAAGTCAAGATAATCACATAATAAGGACTCGCGGTCATACTAGACACCGATGTATAGATACTCGTCACCATGCCTATACATCGTACTCAATCACATCGCAATTAGCAACAAGACTCAACTCATATTCCCTCAAGCTAGGGTTGAACCAAACACTTACCTCAAAGCCTTGAAATCCACTTAATCCTCAACTATAGCTTTATCTCGCGGTTCCACCTCCAATTTGCTCGGATCTAATCACAAATTGTTCAATTACTTTAATAAACACTATATGAATCAATTTGAATGCAAAAAAAATAATTTTCCCAAGTTTTTCCCAAAAATTCCAAAAATGCACACGGACCCACGTGGTCAAAACCCGAGGTTCGGACCAAAACCCGGTTACCCATTCCCCCACGAACTCAAATATGTAATTTGTTTTGAAATTGGTCCTCAAATCGAGGTCCAACTCCCCAATTTATAGAAAACCTAGGTTCTACCCAAAACCCCCAATGTCACCCATGAAAATCCTTGATTTCAAGTGGAAAACATGTTTAATGATGTTAAAGATTGAAAGAATCGAGTAAAAATCAACTTACAAGTGATTTGGGATGAAGTTTGATCTTGAAAAATCGCCTATGGTGTTTGGGTTTTGAAAGAATGGTGAAAAGTGATGAAATTTCGTCTAAGTATAAAATTTGCTGGGCTGCGGATATGGGAAATGCGAACATTGGTTCCCATTTGCGAACAATGCTTGCCTGGGAATTGCGACATCTTTGTTCGCATTTGCGAACTCAGGTCTGGAGGCCAGCTTTCGCATTTACGGTCTTTCCATCGCATTTGCTATGGCCATCCTTCGCATTTGCGAGAAAATGGGTCGCATTTGCGACCCTATGCCCAGACCCCAGGCTTCGCTTTTGCGAACAAGTGATCGCATTTGCGATCTGGCCCAGCCTTCCCCCTTCTTCGCATTTGCGATGGGGAATTCACAATTGCGACTCTCACATTTGCGAGAATATTTTCGCAAATGCGAGAATACCAGACCTGACCTGCAATTTTTTTTCAAAGTTCAAAAATGCAACTCGACACCTATCCAAAACTCACTCGAGCCCTCGGAGCTCCAAACCAAACATGCACACAACCTCAAAAATATCCTACGGACTTACTCGTGCGATCAAATCGCCAAAATAACATCATTTACATAGAATCAAGCCTCAAAACACATGATTTTCATTTCAAACTTCATAAACTTTCAAACTTGGAACTTATAGTCCGAAACACGTCAAACGATGTCCGATTTCGACCAAACTTCAAAGAAAGAGCTTAAACAATATATAAGACTTGTACCGGGCGTCGGAACCAAAATACGAGCCTGGTACCCTAGTCTTTTAATCAATTTTTATTTCTATTTTTCTTAACAATTTCAGAAAAATAATTTAACAGAAAAATTTTTTTACTCGGGTTCTAGACCTCGAATTTCGACTCCGGGCACATGCCCGAGTCCCATATCTTTCTATGGACCCGCCGGGACCGTCAAATCACAGGTCCGGGTCCGTTTACCAAAAATGTTAACCGAAGTCAACTTTAATCATATTAATATCAAAATTCTTCAAATGTTTCACAGATTTCACATATTTCAACATGAAAGCTTTCCGGCTATGCGCCCTGACTGCGCACGTAAATCGAGACAAGTAAAAATGAGGTTTTCAAGGCCTCGGAAGCACGGAACGAGTGAGGAAACAGGTGATGACCCCTTTGGGTCGTCACATCCTCCACCTCTAAAACAATCGTTCGTCCTCGAACGGACAAAAGAAAGAAGTACCTGAGTCGAGAAACAGATGTGGATAACGGCTCCGCATATCAGACTCGGACTCCCAGGTCGAGGCCTCAGGGGGCTGACCTCTCCACTGAACACGAACAGAGGGAAAACTCCTAGATCTCAACTGATGAACCTGTCGGTCTGGAATAGCTACCGGCTCCTCCTCATAAGATAAATCGTTGTCCAACTGGACAGTGCTGAAGTCTAACACATGGGTAGGATCGCCGTGATACCTCCGAAGCATAGACACATGAAAAACTGGATGCACGGCTGATAAGCTAGGTGGCAATGCAAGTCTATAAGCCACTTCTCTTACTCGATCAAGAATCTCAAACGGACCAATGTACCTAGAGCTGAGCTTGCCCTTCTTTCCGAACCTCATCACGCCCCTCATAAGCGATACCCGGAGCAATACCCACTCACCAACCATAAAAGCCACATCTCGGACCTTATGGTCCGCATAACTCTTTTGCTATGACTGAGCCGAACGAAGCCTGTCCTGAATGATCTTGACCTTATCTAAGGCCTCCTGAACTAAGTCTGTACCCAATAGCCGAGCCTCTCCCGGCTCAAACCATCCGACTGGAGACCGACATCGCTTACCATACAACGCCTCATACAGAGCCATCTGAATGCTGGACTGGTAGCTGTTGTTGTAGGCGAACTCTGCTAAAGGTAAAAACTGGTCCCATGAGCCTCGAAAATCAATGACACAAGCCTGGAGCATATCCTCCAATATCTAAATAGTCCTCTCGGACTGGCCGTCCGTCTGAGGATGGAACGCTGTGCTCAACTGAACCTGGGTGCCTAACTCTTGCTGAACTGCTCTCTAGAAGCGCGAGGTAAACTGCGTACCCTGATCTGAAATGATGGATACCGGTACACCATGAAGGCGAACAATCTCCCGGATATAAATCTCCGCTAACCTCTCGGATGAATAAGAGACTGCTACTGGAATGAAGTGCGCTGACTTGATCAGCCTATCAATAATGACCCAAATAGCATCAAACTTCTTCCGGGTCAACGGAAGTCCAGTAATGAAATCCATGGTAATCCTCTCCCACTTCCACTCGGGGAGCTCAATCCTCTGGAACAACCCACCGGGCCTCTGATGCTCATATTTGACCTGCTGATAGTTCAAACACCGAGCCCATACGCAGCAATATCCTTCTTCATTCTACGCCACCAATAATGCTGCCGCAAGTCCTGATACATCTTCGCGGTGCCCAGGTGAATAGAATACCGGGAACTATGAGCCTCTGCTAAGATCAACTCTCGAATCCAATCAACATTAGGCACACAAACTCACCCCTGCAATCTCAAAACTCCATCATCACCTAAGGTCACCTTCGTGGCACCTCCACGCAGCACCGTGTCTCTCAGGACACAAAATGAGGATCATCAAACTGCCGATCACGGATACGCTCCAATAGAGAAGAACGAGTGACCGTCCAAGCCAATACCCTGCTGGGCTCAGAAATATCTAATCTCATGAATTGATTGGCCAAGGCCTGAACATCTAAAGCAAGCAGCCTCTGACTGACTGGAATATAAGCAAGACTACCCATGCTGGCGGACTTCCTACTCAATGCATCGGCCGCCACATTGGCCTTACCCGGGTGGTATAAGATAGTAACATCATAATATTTCAACAACTCTAACCACCTTCGCTGCCTCACATTCAACTCCTTCTGCTTGAATAGGCACTGAAGGCTCTTGTGATCCGTGTACACCTCACACGTCACACCATATAGATAATGCCTCCAAATCTTCAAAGTGTGAACAACAGCTGCTAACTATAGATCATGAACTGGATAATTCTTCTCGTGGATCTTCAACTGTCTCGAAGCATAGGCAATGACTTTGCAATCCTCCATAAATACTGCACCAAGCCCAATACGGGACGCATCACAATAGACTGTGTAAGGCCCTGAACCCGTGGACAAAACCAACACCGATGCCGTAGTCAGAGTTGTCTTGAGTTTCTGAAAGCTCGCCTCACACTCGTCTGACACCTGAACTGGGCACCTTTCTGGGTCAATATGGTCATCAGGGTTGCAATCGATAAAAATCCCTCTACGAACCGACGGTAATAACCTGCTAACCCCAAAAAACTTCGAATCTCGATCACTGAAGCTGGTCGAGACCAATTCTTGATTGCCTCAATCTTCTTCGGGTCCACCTAATACCCTCTGCTGATACAATATGACCCAGAAATGCAACCGAACTCAACTAGAACTCGCATTTCGAAAACTTAGCGTATAGCTGACTATCCTTCAGAGTCTGAAGAACCACTCTGAGGAGCTGCTCGTGCTCTTCCTAGTTGCGGGAGTACACCAGAATATCAGCAATAAAGACTATAACGAATAAGTCTAGATATGGCCTGAACACTCGGTTCATCAACTCCATAAATGTTGCTGGGGCATTGGTCAACCCAAATGACATGACTAAAACTCGTAGTGCCCATACCGAGTGCAGAATGTTGTCTTAGGGACGTCAGACGCCCTAATCCTCAGCTGATGGTAGCCGGATCTCAAGTCTATCTTTGAGAACACCTTTGCTCCCTGAAGCTGGTCAAACAAGTCATCAATTCTCGGCAATGGATACTTGTTCTTTATCGTCACCTTGTTCAATTGCCGGTAATCAATACATATCCGCATCGAACCATCCTTCTTCTTCACAAATAACACCGGCGCACCCCAAGGAGAAACACTAGGCCTGATAAAACCCTTCTCTAGTAAATCCTGCAATTGGTCCTTTAACTCCTTCAACTCTGGCGGGGCCATGCGATACGGCGGAATAAAAATGGGCTGCGTGCCCGGAGCCAGATCAATACAGAGATCAACATCCCTGTCGGGCGGCATACCCGGCAGGTCTGAAGGGAAAACCTCGGGGAATTCCCGAACAATAGGAATAGAGTCAATAGAAGGAACCTTTGCGCTGGAGTTGCGAACATACGCTAGATAAGCTAAACACCCCTTCTCGACCATGCGTCGAGCCTTAACATATGAAATAACACTGCGGGTGGCATGACCCGAGGTCCCTCTCCACTCTAGTTGGGGCAATTCTGGCAAGGCCAAGGTCACGGTCTTAGCGTGACAATCTAAGATAGCATGATACGGGGACAACCAATCCATCCCCAATATAACGTCAAAATCCACCATATCTAAAATCAGTTAATCAACACGTGTCTCAAGACCCTCAAACACAACCACACAGGAACGATGCACCCGGTCGACTACTATGGAGTCGCCCACCGGTGTAGATACATAAACAGGAATGTCCAAAGCATAACTAGACATAGCCAGGCAGGGTGAAAAATAGGACGACACAAATGAATATGTAGACCCAGGGTCAAATAGCAGTGAAACATCTCTATCACAAACCGAAATAGTACCTGTAATAACGGCATCTGACGACTCAACCTCTGGCCTGGCTGGCAAGGCATAGAACTGGGGCTCAGCCCCACCTCCCTGAACCATGTCTCTGCGACGATCGGCTACCGGCTGGCCCCTACCTCTGGCGGCCCGACCTCCACCTCTACGGTCTCGACCTCCACCTCTATGATCCCTACCCCCGCCCCTGGCTGGCTGGGCAGGCTGTGGGTCACCTGGTGCCTGAATCATGGGGCGAGGACCCTGCTGCTGCGAGTGTATACCCCTCAATATCGGGCAAGCTCTCCTAATGTGACCATACTTACCACACTCATAACATCCCTCCGTACGATGAGACTGGCCCTGACGACCCGAATGACCTCCACAAAAACTATGAAGAGGTCGTGCACTGATGGGAGCTGGCGGTGCACTGAGTGACTGCTTATCAGAATACTACCCACGAAAGCCACGATCACCTGGAACACCTTGCGAAGTCTGGAGGGCTGACTAAAAGGGCCTGGAAGGCTGACCCATATCATAAGAATCCCTGCCTCCAGATGAGGCACCACTGAATCGACCTGAGTGACGGGGTCTCTTGTCTGCCCTATGACCACCCCCTGTGGCATCTCGATCCTCCGGGCCACATTGGCTGCCTCCTGAAAGGTAATGTCACTACCCGCCTCCCTGGCCATCTGAAGACGAATAGGCTGAATCAAACCATCAATGAATCTCCTCACCCTCTCCCTATCAGTGGGGAGTATGACGAGGGCATGGCGAGCCAGATCGATAAATCGGGTCTCATACTGGGTGACCATCATAGACCCCTGCTGGAGGCGCTCAAAATGCCTCCGGTAAGCATCCCTCTAAGTAACGGGAAGAAACTTCTCTAGAAACAACTCTGAAAATTGATCCCAAGTCAAAGGCGGCGACCCAGCTGGTGTGGCTAGACAGTAATCCCTCCACCAAGTCTTGGCGGATCCAGATAGGCAAAAAGCCGTAAAATCAACTCCATTGGACTCCACAATGCTCATGTTCCGAAGAACCTCGTGGCAGCTATATAAGAAATCCTGGGGGTCCTCAGAAGAAGCTCCGCTGAATGTAGCAGTAAAGAGCTTGGTGAACCTGTCCAGCCTCCACAAAGCATCTGCGGACATAGCCGCTCCATCACCGGCCTGTGCAACTACCCCTAGCTGAACTACCACAGTTGGCCAAACCGGTAGAATATGAGCTTGGGGAGCTACCTGCTCTGAAGTACGTGCAGCAGGAGTCTGGGCTCCTCCTCCAGCCTGAGAAGTGACTGGTGCTACAGGAAGCAATCCTGCTCGGGTGAAACTCTCCATAAGGCCAACCAATTGGACCAAGGCGTCCTGAAGAACTGGGGTAGCAATAAACCCCTCTAGGACCTGAGCTGGGCCCACCAGAACTGTTTGGGCTGGGGCCGGAACCTCCTCGTCAAGGTCAACCTGAGGCTTTGCCACTGGTGGTGCTGCTACTGGTAGCTGGGCTCTGCCCCTACATTGGCCCCTAGCATGGCCACGTCCTCTGCCCCTAGCGGGAGCTGCCTGGGGCTCGGACTACTGATCGGTGGATGAGGAAGCGCGTGTTCTCGCCATCTGCAAAAGAACATAGTAGAAATTCAATCAGCATTTGAGAAACCAAATCGCACGACAAGAAAGAACAAATGAGAGATTTTTTTCCTAACTTAATAGAATCTGGGGAACAAGTACAGACGTCTCCGTACCTACCCCTCAGACTCTACTAAGTTTGTCTGTGAGTTGTGAAACCTATGTAACCTAGTGCTCTGATACCAACTTGTCACGACCCGGATTTCCCACCATCAGAGTCGTGATGGCGCCTACTCGTGGTAGCTAGGCAAGCCAACACAACTACCTTTTCCATTCTAAACAATCATTTTTAACAGTTTATAGCATCAATATAGAACATTAAATCTAATAAGAACAATAGCGAAAGTCTGTCTGATAAATACGAATCAAAATGCGGAACAATCAAATATAGCCTCCACTCAAGATTTTGATGTCACATTACTCACGAACTACTAAAGAAACACTAAATACAATGGTCTGAAAGAAATATATAAGCTGTCTGTCTCGAAAACAATGAGGCAACAGTCTAAAGCAGTTAGATTCACCGAAAAACAAGGTATCAACACTCATTATAAACACAAGATATCAACAGCTGTTGCGGCATGCAACCCGCTCCACAAATATCACTGTTGCGGCGTGCAACCCGCTCTACAAATACCACGGTTGCGGCGTGCAACCCGACCCATGCCATTTATCAGGTATCACTGTTGCGACACACAACCCGACCCTCATATATCATTGTTGCGGCGCGTAACCCGATCCTCAATATTATTGTTGCGACGCACAACCCGCTCATCAGTGTCATTTAATAGTCTGGTTCCCCAAACAACATTCACAATTAAGGAATATAAATAAAAGCAAATATTTGACAAAAATCCCGGCAAGGGAAAGAATCCAACAAGTTCAACCAAACATCCCGGCAAGGGAATAATCAACAACGCTTTCTTTTATTACTTTTCTTATCTTATAATTCACCCTACTGTATTGATCCAACACTCCAAAGAATCGAGTCATTTCATATCACCGTTCACATGTCATTCACAACATATAGAAATCCTCCAATAATCACGGAGTTCACAACCAAGTCATGATAATCACATAATAAGGACTCACGGTCATGCTAGACACCGATGTATAGATACTCGTCACCATGCCTATACATCGTACTCGATCACATAGCAATTAGCAACAAGACTCAACTCCTATTCCCTCAAGCTAGGGTTAAACCAAACACTTACCTCAAAG
>MU768438.1:29540-40402 GCA_026770625.1 Nicotiana glauca
TTTTCCCAAAAATTCCAAAAATGCCCCCGGGCCCACGTGATCAAAACCCGAGGTTCAGACCAAAACCCGGTTACCCATTTCCCCACGAACTCAAATATGTAATTTGTTTTGAAATCGATCCTCAAATCGAGGTCCAACTCCCCAATTTATAGAAAACCTAGGTTCTTCCCAAAAACCCCAATTTCACCCATGAAAATCCTTGATTTCAAGTGGAAAATATGTTTAATGATGTTAAAAGATTGAAAGAATCGAGTAAAAATCAACTTACAAGTGATTTGGGATGAAGTTTGCTCTTGAAAAATCGCCTATGGTGTTTGGGTTTTGAAAGAATGGTGAAAAGTGATGAAATTTCGTCTAAGTATAAAATTTGCTGGGCTGCGGATATGGAAAATGCGAACATTGGTTCGCATTTGCGAACAATGCTTGCCTGGGAATTGCGACATCTTCGTTCGCATTTGCGAACTCAAGTCTGGAGGCCAGCTTTCGCATTTGCGGCCTTTCCATCGCATTTGCGATGGCCATCCTTCGCATTTGCGAGAAAATGGGTCGCATTTGCGACCCTATGCCTAGACCCCAGGCTTCACTTTTGCGAACAAGTGATCGCATTTGCGATCTGGCCCAGGCTTTCCCCTTCTTCACATTTGCGATGGGGAGTTCGCAATTACGACTCTCGCATTTGTGAGAATATTTTCGCAAATGCGAGAATACCAGACCTGACCTGTAATTTTTTTTCAAAGTTCAAAAATGCAACTCGACACCTATCCAAAACTCACTCGAGCCCTCGGGGCTCCAAATAAAATATGCACACAACCTCAAAAACATCCTACGGACTTACTCGTGTGATCAAATCGCCAAAATAACATCATTTACATAGAATCAAGCCTCAAAACACATGATTTTCATTTCAAACTTCATAAACTTTCAAACTTGGAACTTATAGTCCGAAACACGTCAAACGACGTCCGTTTTTTACCAAACTTCAAAAAAAGCGCTTGAACAATATATAAGACTTGTACCGGGCGTCGGAACCAAAATACGAGCCCGATACCCTAGTCTTTTAATCAATTTTTATTTCCATTTTTGCTTAACAATTTCAGAAAAACAATTTAATAGAAAAATTCTTTTACTCGGGTTCTAGACCTCGGATTTCGACTTCGGGCACATGCTCGAGTCCCATATTTTTCTACGGACCCGCCGGGACTATCAAATCACGGGTCCGGGTCCGTTTACCAAAAATGTTGATCGAAGTCAACTTTAATCATATTAATATCAAAATTCTTCAAATTTTTCATAGATTTCACATATTTCAACATGAAAGCTTTCCGGCTATGCGCCCGGACTGTGCATGCAAATCGAGACAAGTAAAAATGAGGTTTTCGAGGCCTCAGAAGAACGGAACGAGTGAGGAAATACGTGATCACTCCTTTGGGTCGTCACAGAGATCCTAGGTTTTTTGGCCGGGATTTGGAAAGAAAAAATACCTCGATTTTTTGGCCGGGAGATCCTCGATTTTTTGGCCAGAAATTGGAAAAAAAAAGCTCCTCGGTTTTTTGGCCGGGAGATCCTCGGTTTTTTGGTCGGGATTTGGAAAGAAAAAGCTCCTCGATTTTTTGGCCGGGAGATCCTCGATTTTTTGGCCGGGATTTGGAAATAATAAGCTCCTCGATTTTTTGGCCGGGAGATCCTCGGTTTTTTGGCCGGGATTTGGAAAGAAAAAGCTCCTCGATTTTTTGGCCGGGAGATCCTCGGTTTTTTGGCCGGGATTTGGAAAGAAAAAGCTCCTCGATTTTTTGGCCGGGAGATACTCGGTTTTTTTTTCCGGAATTTGGAAAGAAAAGCTCCTCGGTTTTTTGGCTGGGAGATCCTCGATTTTTGGCCGAGAATTGGAAAGAAAAAGCTCCTCGATTTTTGGCCGGGATTTGGAAAGAAAAAAGTCCTCGGTTTTTGGCCGGGATTTGGAAAGAAAAAGGCTCCTCGGTTTTTTGGCCGGGAGATCCTCGATTTTTGGCCAGGATTTGGAAAGAAAATGCTCCTCGATTTTTTGGCCGGGAGATCCTCGATTTTTTGGCCGGGATTTGAAAAGAAAAAGCTCCTCGATTTTTGGCCGGGAGATCCTCGGTTTTTTGGCCGGGATTTGGAAAGAAAAAGCTCCTTGGTTTTTGCCAGGGAGATCCTCGGTTTTTTGGCCGGGATTTGGAAAGAAAAAGCTCCTTGGTTTTTGCCAGGGAGATCCTCGGTTTTTTGGCCGGGATTTGGAAAGAAAAAGCTCCTCGGTTTTTGGCCGGGAGATCCTCGGATTTTTCGCCGGGATTTGGAAAGAAAAAGCTCCTCGGTTTTTTGGCCGGGAGAACCTCGGTTTTTTGGCCGGGATTTGGAAAGAAAAGGCTCCTCGGTTTTTTGGCCGGGATTTGGAAAGAAAAAGCTCCTTGGGTTTTGCCAGGGAGATCCTCGGTTTTTTTGGCCAGGATTTGGAAAGAAAAAGCTCCTTGCTACCATGATTTGTTTTTTTTTTTTGGGTTTTCATTTTCATTTCTTTTCTTCTTCTTTTTTTTATATATATTCCTTTTTATTTATCAAAACGCATGAAAGAATTTTGGGGAAACTTCCTTTTTGGTCGTTTTCCTACTGCAAAGTTGTTTCAGCGCTTGCACATTTCATTTCTTTTTGGGTTGCACCTGCTTCTTGCATGGTTGCTCTGAATAAGACCTGTTTTCAATAAAGAACAATTTGTTAGTTTGAAACGGTGGTTGGTTTTGTGACCTTGATCATCCCAATCGCTTGATCCCGGCCCCTTTTCCGTTGAGAACTTTTCCGCTTGCTGGCTTTGAGGGCTAATCTCTTTTAAACCGAAAAGATTCTACTTTTAGGAATTCAAGATGACTCGCCTGTGTGAGCTCTGGCCTTTTCACTTTATTCTGCCCTTAGGACCTTTGCCTTTGACTTTCTTTCTTTTCAAATGTCTTTACTTTGAATGCATCAATCACCATGGTCAATCGGGATTGAACTGAAACACCCGCTGAGGCTAGGTATTTTCTTTGGATTTTGCCAGCGGAGCCCTATAGAACCAGTCCTGACACCTTTTCTTTGCAGTAATTCCGGAATCAGATTTAAAACGAAAGGGATTCAAAGAAGAAATATTCAAAAGGCAAGCAGATGAGTTTAAAGAGAAGTGTCCCTTTCGGGGGAAAAGAAGGACTTATCTGGGATGTGCATGCTGGCTTCAAATGAACATGACATGCTTTTTGGACTGGACGCCTGAACCACACAAGCTTCCAGTTTCTCGTGAACCCATTGATTCACATTTCACAACCAGGGCACATTGCCAGGACTCTTTCAATGATGAGATGCCTTCTTTTCGGCCGACATCATCCTTTGCGGGTTTTCGCCAATCGACCTCTCTCATTTCTCTTCTCACCGTCGCCCGATAGTGCTCTTTGCGAGTTTTCACTAAGCGGACTCTCTCATTTTCAATTTCTCTACTCACCATCGCCTTATGGTGCCCGAAGGTTTTCACCAACAAGACTCTCTCATTTTATTTCTCTCAATTTTGAATTGTATCGGATTCCAACAATGACGTTTTTCATTTCCCTGCCTTTGCCAATTGATCGGAAGGACTTGAACAAGGTCTTTGGGTAAAAAGGATTTGGGAGGAACTACAACTTTGGAACCATTTCGGCGGATTCATAGCCGAACCATTATATCATCTGCCACAGTTTCAACTTTTGGGGAATTGGGATTTTTGTTTTGGTGTGACTGAACCTCAGGGAGAGGCTGCCTACATATCCTTTCGGAATCAAGTCAAACGTAGTTAAGGAAAGTTTTTGTTTTTGTTTTATTTTTGTTTTCTTTCTCTTTTTCTTTTTATTCTCTTTTTTTGGTACTTTCGGGTTCCAAAGAGGGTAGCCAAAGAAACGGAATCGGCTCAAAGGGTTTACGAATGATTGATAGTGTTTGGGGTAGCGGGAAGGAAAACCTTCGTCATCTTAATTATACAAAAGCCATCAAACCAGGAGGCCTAGACATAATACCTTTTGACTGCATCTGTATTGACTGCTGTTTGAGGATCATTTCCTTCGACGTCTCCCAGATATAATGCTCCTCTTGGCAATATCTTCCGGATTATGTATGGACCTTTCCAATTAGGAGCGAACTTCCCTTTTGCTTCCTGGTGATGAGGGAGAATGCGCCTAAGCACGAGCTGTCCCACTTCAAGATTCCTGGGACGTACTTTCTTATTATAGGCGCGGGCCATTCTTTGTTGATACAACTGCCCGTGACAAACTGCGGCCATCCGTTTTTCATCAATTAATGACAATTGCTCCAGTCGGGTTTTGACCCACTCACTGTCCTCAATTTCTGCTTCAACAATTATACGAAGCGAAGGGATTTCTACTTCTGCGGGTATGACTGCTTCAGTTCCGTAAACCAACAAGTACGAGGTCGCTCCGATTGATGTACGTATTGTGGTACGATACCCGATAATGCAAAATGCAGCTTTTCATGCCATTGCCTAGAGCTTTGAATCATCTTTCTCAAAATCTTCTTGATGTTCTTATTTGCTGCTTCAACGGCACCATTGGCTTTTGGCCGATAAGGGGTAGAGTTTCTATGCGTTATCTTGAATTGTTCACATACCTCTCCCATCAGACAACTGTTCAAGTTTGTAGTATTGTCGGTAATGATAGTTGCAGGAATGCCAAAGCGGCAAACGAGATTGGAGTGCACAAAGTCTACCACAGCTTTCTTGGTGACCGACTTGAGAGTGATGGCCTCAACCCATTTTGTGAAATAATCGATTGCAACCAATATGAATCTATGCCCATTCGAAGCTTTTGGCTCGATTGGCCCAATGACATCCATACCCCAAGCAACAAATGGCCAAGGTGCTGACATCAGATGAAGCTCTGTTGGAGGTGCATGAATCAAATCACCGTGCACCTGACATTGATGGCATTTCCAAACAAAGCTGAAGCAATCCTTTTCCATGGTTATCCAGTAATACCCCACTCGCAGAATTTTCTTTGCCAACACATAACCATTCATATGCGGTCCGCACACCCCTGAGTGCACTTCATGCATAATTCTTTCGGCCTCTTCGGCATCAACACATCTTAGCAAATTGAGGTCCGGGGTCCTTCTGTACAAGACATCACCGCTTAAGAAGAAAACACTTGCATGCCGTCTGATGGTTCTCTTTTGATCTCCAGTGGCTTGCTCGGGGTATTCTTATGTTTTCAGAAACCTCTTGATATCATGATACCATGGCTGAGTGCTAGGTTCCACCTCGACCGCATTACAATAACCGTGCCTTTCTTTGATTTGAATTTCCAAGGGATTAATATGAGCATTGCCTGGGTAAGGCAATATTGAAGCTAGAGTGGCGAGTGCATCGGCTAGTTCATTATGACACCGAGGGATGTACGTGAACTCTATCAACTTGAAGCGTTTGGTGAGATCCTCCACATGTTGCCGATAGGGAATGAGCTTAACATCTCGAGTCTCCCACTCTCCCTGGGCTTGTCGGATAATCAAGTCTGAATCCCCCATGATCAATAAGTCTTCAACATCTTGGTCAATTGCTATATTCATGCCCATGATACAATCTTCGTACTCGGCTGTATTGTGTGTGCAGAAAAATCGGAGCCTAGCTATAGCCGGATAGTGCTGACCATCGGGTGATATCAAGATTGTCCCAATGCCTACACCTCTAGCATTTACTGCTCCGTCAAAGAACATTTTCCAGGCACGCGTATCCTCAAAGATGGCTTTTACTGAATTTACCTCTTCATCTGGGAAGTATGTGCTCAATGGTTGGTATTCCTCGTCAACCGAGTTTTTAGCCAAATGATCTGCCAACGCCTGGGCTTTCATTGTCGTGCGAGTGACTTAGACTATGTCAAATTCAGTGAGCAAGATTTGCCATTTTTCCAGTCTCCCAGTGGGCATCGGTTTTTGGAATATGTACTTCAAAGGATCCAACCTGGTTATAAGGTAGGTAGTGTGGGCCTGAAGATAATGTCTTAACTTTTGAGCGACCCACGTCAGAGCACAGCATGTTCTCTCCAACAAAGTATATTTGGCCTCATAGCTAGTGAATTTCTTACTCAGATAGTAAATCGCCTGCTCTTTCTTGCCGGTTATATCATGTTGCCCCAGAACACAGTCAAAAGAATTTTCCAACACTGTCAGATACAAGAAGAGAGGCCACCCAGGCTCCGGTGGGACCAACACTGGAGGGTTTGATAGATATTCCTTGATTTTGTCGAAAGCCTCTTGACATTCAGATGTCCATTTGATTGTTGCATCTTTCTTCAATAGTTTGAATATGGGCTCACATGTGGTAGTCAGTTGAGTGATGAACCGACTGATATAGTTTATCCTGCCCAATAAACTCATCACATCCTTCTTTGTTCTTGGAGGAGGTAAATCTCGAATGGTCTTTATCTTTGTTGGATCTAACACGATACCTCTCCTACTGACTATGAAACCCAGGAGCTTGCCTGATGGGACTCCGAAGGCGCACTTGGCCGGATTTAGCTTCAAATCATACTTGCGCAACCGTTCAAAGAACTTTCTCAGGTCTCGAACGTGGTCACTCTGAGTTCGGGACTTAATGATTATGTCATCCACATATACCTCTATCTCCTGGTGCATCATATCATGGAAAATAGCGATCATGGCTCTCATATAGGTTGCACCGGCATTCTTCAGTCCAAATGGCATAACCCGATAACAGTAGGTACCCCAGGGTGTAGTGAAAGCTGTCTTTTCGGCATCTTCTTCATCCATCAACACCTGGTGATATCCTGCGTAACAATCCACGAAGGACTGTATTTCATGTTTGGCGCAATAATCAACAAGGATGTGGATGTTAGGCAAAGGGAAATTATCTTTGGGGCTTGCCCTATTCAAATCTCGATAGTCCATACACACCCGGGTTTTCCTGTCTTTCTTTGGCACTGAAACCACGTTGGCTAGCCATGTAGTATATCGGACCACTCGAATTACCCCCCGCCTTCAGTTGTTTTGTGATTTCTTCTTTGATCTTATCACTAATATCAATTTTAAACTTTCTTTGCTTTTGCTGCACTGGAGGACAATCAGGGTAAATTGGCAATTTATGCACCACTAAATCCACACTCAGTCCTGGCATGTCGTCATACGACCTAGCTAACACATCTTTAAACTCAAACATGAGTTGGATTATGGCATCTCGAGTTTTCTTATCTGTGTGAATGCTTATTTTGGTTTCCCTTGTTTCTTCGGTTGTTCCCAAATTAACCGGTTCAGTGTCATTCAGATTTGGCTGAGGTTTGTTCTCAAATTGTTCCAATTCCCGGTTTATTTCCCTAAAAGCATCTTCTTCATCATATTCCTGTTCTTGATTCATTATTGCACAGTTAGACAGCGTGTTTGAGTCAGGGCATGAAGTCCGCAGGCATGTCATGTTATTTAAAGTCGCATTATTATAACTGAAAAGAAAAATGAAAAGGGAAAATAAAAAAAATCAGAAAAAATAAAGAGAAAATGGACGATGAAATATTGATTTCATTTCTTGGAATTTGGAAAGATAACAGGGTTTACATTCCGAAATTTAAAAGACAAGAAACTAAAAGAAACATCTGAGTTACACCCTGAAACAACTCGAGATGCAGAAAAGGTGACAAGGCTAGTCTACCGGGACTCCCGCCTAATCGGGAATGGCGTAGCCTTCCAGTTTTGGAGATTAGCGTCTGGTCCCATGTAGAGCACCTCACCAGTGTTAGTCCCTTCCCCTGGCTGAATCATATTGGTTTCATAAAGCATTTGCCTCATAGCTCCACAGATATCTTCTATTTCCATGGCCGTGAAGACCTCATCGTCTTCTTATTCACCATACTTAGGATTGACAAAGGTCTCATACAAATGTGGCAATGGTTGCGGCAGAACCCATCTTTCTTTCTTTCTTTCTTCGGCCCATTTCTCATCCCCTGGGGTAGGGTGGAAGCCTATCCCGAAATACTTTTTTGCTGTGGGTAGAGTTACCGGCTCGGATGTTCCTTGCAAAGCTTTTCCCAACCCTTTTCCTGGTTTGAAACCATGTCTGATTATTTCTTTGGCCACCATGATTGAAGCATTAGATAGGAAAGGCTGGGGGCACGGATGTCCTTCCTCATACTGGTCAGCTACCACAATTTCAAAGGCTTGATAAACAATATTCTCACTTCCCTCCCTCTCCTCCAAGCATGGGATAGACGGGTCACGATAAATGGACTTCTCACCTTCCCCGTGGACCATGATCTCCTGATCTTCATACTCAAATTTCACCATCTGGTGGAGGGTAGAGGGCACGGCTCCTGAAACATGGATCCAAGGCCTTCCTAAAAGAAAATTGTAAGATGTATCCATGTCTAACACCTGGAAAGTTACCTCGAAATCCACCGGGCCTATGGTTGCAAATCAATTTCACCGATGGTATCCCTTTTAACACCATCGAAAGCTCTCACACAAACATTATTCAGATGAATCCTTCCCGTCCCTATTTCCATTCCTTGCAAAGTGGAGAGTGGGCAGATGTCAACCCCCGAACCTCCATCCACCATGACCCGCTTAACAAGTAACCCTCACATTTGACAGTCAGGTGCAAGGCTTTATTGTGGGCAGCTCCCTCTGGAGGCAAATCATTTTTACTGAAAGAAAGTTGATTGACGGCAAAGAATCTTTCTACCATTCTTTTAAGTTGTTCGACCGAAGTCTCAATTGGCACATATGCTTCATTCAGAGTTTTCATAAGGATCTTCTGATGTTCGGCGGATTTGGTCACCAATGACAAGACAATAGTGACACTTGCTCAGGACACTTCCTCAATTGGTCTACAGTTTCATAATCCGGCATCTTCATTTTTTGAAAGAAGGCCTCTGCTTCTTCAGCGCTCACCGGCTTCTTAGATGGAAAGCGCTTTTGTGTGGCGCTGTTTACCTCTTGTATATTTGAATATTTTTCAACAGGGACTGTTCCTGGAAGTTCACCCAAAATTTCCTTGCCTTTGTATGTAACCACTGTTTGTTGGTAGTTCCACGGCACTGCAGAGGGGTCGGTCATGGAATTCTGTGGTACGCGTCCAATAACCACTGGCTCACTCAGCCGAGGCGATTTAATTGTCCCCCGCACCACATAGGTCCATTTAGGCACATACATCTGTGTCCCCTTCTTCACTTCATACTTCCTCGGAGTGCTCACAACTAGTGGTTTCTCTTGGCGACCTTACAGAACATAAAGAACCCCGTGTTTAGGAGGCACCGGCTCTGCTTTTGTCTCAATTTTCCTCTCAGGCTCAATTTTGACAGCTTCATTCTTCTTCTCCCCTTTTTCCTGCTTCGGGGCTGCCTTGGGCTTCCTTTTGGCATTAGCAATAGCAATTGTGGCTTTTAGGGCCGGATCAAATTCCCGGTCTTCACATATCATACCGATTAATGGCCCATTGTTGTGAGCGGGCAAAGGGTTATTGGTAACATTCGGGGCTTCTTCATCCCTCAACACTATTTTCCCTTGTTCGATCAAATCTTCCACAAATTTTTCAATGTCCAGCAGTTGTTAGTACTGTGCCCCTCTTCAGCTCCTGAATAATAGGCACAATGGACACCCCGTTGATAGGCTGGAGATTCCGGGTTCGGCCTGTTTTTGGGGATAGGCTGTAGTAGGTTCATCTGGATGAGCTTCGGGAACAAACTGGAGTATGGTTCACCAATTGGTGTAAAATTCAGTCGTCTAGGTGGTTCCCGAAGGCAGAAATTATTTTGTGGTGTTCGGGGATTATATTGGTTTTGGTAAGGAGGCTGGTTTCTTTGGAATGGAGGTGGGTTTCGATTAGCTTGTGGTTGCGGTTAGCCGAAAGGTTGAGCATTCATTACCGCATAAGGTGGAGGAGCATAAGTCATGTCTGTGTGAGGGTAGCAGTGCTGAGGGGTTCTTTCAGAGAACACCGGTCTAGGAGCCCGGTACCTTCTTCCTCCTGACGCTGCCATCACTGTTTCTTCTTTCTTTTTGCCCTTAGCCATTCCTCCATACCCCCCTTGGATGGCTTGGGAGGTTGCTCTTATGGCCGACTGGCTCAAGATTTTGCCCGTTTTTAGCCCATTTTCCACCATTTCTCCGATTTTTATTGCCTCTGCAAAGGGCTTACCCATGGCCGACATCATATTCTGAAAGTAGTCTGCTTCTTAAGCCTGCAGGAAAACAGTGACCATCTCTACCTCATCCATTGGATGCTTCACTCTTGACGCATGTTTCGCGCCACTTAATTGCATATTCGCTGAAACTTTCTGAGGGTTTTTTCTTTAGATTCGCCAAAGAATTCCTATCTGGCACAATGTCTATATTGTACTGAAATTGTCGAACAAAGTCTCGGGCGAGATCATCCCAAATATGCCAACACGAGACATCCTGATCCATATACCACTCTGAAGCGATACCAATCAAGCTTTCCCCAAAATATGCCATCAACAGTTCTTCTTTGCCACCGGCCCCCCGTAACTGATTGCAATACTTCTTCAAATGAGCAATGGGGTCGCTGTGTCCATCATATTTTTCAAATTTTGGTGTTTTGAACCCTGACGACAAATGTACATGCGGGAACATACACAAGTCTGTATAGGAGACACTCTTCTGCCCGCTCAAGCCTTGCATATTTTTCAAGCTTTGCTCGAGGCTTCTCATTCTCTTTGCCATCTCATCCTGCTCTGGGCCCTGGGGGTCTTGTCCTACCCCGACGTAATCTCATATGGTGGCTGAGAGTAGGTGTATTGAGGATAATGAGGAGGGTCAGCCTGAAAGACGGGATTCTGGAATGTGAAGACCGAGGGGTCAAAAGCATGCTTCGGTAG
>MU768438.1:44674-69203 GCA_026770625.1 Nicotiana glauca
AATTGGGAAAGACTCTAAACAGAAGAGAAGCTACACGAAGTGAACCCTTCTCCATGATGTAGAAGACTCAGAGAGAGGAAGGGATTCGCAACAGTTTATATATACAGTTTCAACAAATATCAAAGTGGTAAAACATTTAGCACATATAGCATGGAACATGTAGAAAAATCAAATAAAGCCAAATATAACAATTATACTAAGCTCGAATTCTTGAACCCTGAACCGGAATTCTGGGTTCGTGTCCCCAGCAGAGTCGCCAGAGCTGTCACACCTCTTTTTTTACACACCTACCCCGAAGGATAAATGTATAAGGGAGTTTTTCCATTTAAAGTGGCATTATTCGAAATGAGATTATTTATTTATTTTTAGAGTCACAACTTGGGAAAGGATTGACTTTTAGTATCCCAAGTCACCGGTTTAACTTAAATCCAAAATCGAGGAAAATTTCGACTTCCCAATTGGAGTCTGCGAACCAGAAATTCTGAATAAGGAATTCTGTTAACCCGAGGAAAGGTGTTAGGCACCCCCGGATCCCGTGGTTCTAGCACGGTCGCTTAAGTTATTATAAATGGCTAAAAATACATGTTCAAACCTATAGTGCAATTTTAAAGTTATTTACCGCTTTTAATTATTTTTTACGAAAATGAACGTCGTTTAGAAACGTATTTTCGGATCACGTCACATAAAATGCACCCGGATCCTCGACACATTCTTATTCAACGTTTTGGGATTTGGATGTAGGTCGTATGAAATGCACACCCGTATTTAAGAAGGTACAATTATTAAAAAACGCACTTAAAGTGACTAACGTATTATTAACTTTGCGGAGGGCCGTGAAATTCGCTAAACGGCACGCCCCGAATTCTAAGTATTTTTTAATTAAGCATTTAATGAGGGTCCCGCAATTTATGGGTTTTGTTTGGCGAAGCTCGTCTCATTTTTATTTAAAGGCCAACCTAAAGCAACTACGATTTTTCTATTTATTATTTGTCTCTAAAAGGGTATAATTAATTTGCATTTATAAATTCGAGCCTCGAATTCAAGTCCGAATTCAAACAAAAGGGAAGACCCTCTTAATTTGAACCCACCACCTAACTCGAAACCTAAATTTATATTTGCAAATTAATCCCCTATTCCTAATATAATTTTTTTTAAAAGAGTTTTTTGACATTTTAGCAATTTTTTGGGCCTACAAATTGGCCCAAACATGAAGCAATTCGGTAACATGAGCTGGGCAGTCTATGTCCATGAAACAACCAAGCTTTGGGCTCAAAATGAGCCCAATTCCAAAATGAGGTAAGGAAATCAGGTAAGCATTCTGTGGTATACGTTGGGCCTGTCTTGATGGTCCAATATCTATGAACCAAATTAAACCAATGCTCATATTCACATGTTAATTAGTGCTCAACTTATGAATTAACACTTAGTCTAGAGTTGTGATGGACCTTCAGAAAAGGAAAGATATTCAGTTTATTGGGCCACAATACTGACACGTTCACCAAGGTGTTGGTCCATAGACTAACAAAATTTAGTATTGCCTGCTGGGCCAAGCGTTGGGCCTGTTTGTGGCCCAAACAACCATAAGCCAAATCAAGACTACTGTTAGAGATGTGATTTCCAGGCAATTACCCACCCCTTAGTATTTAGATAATAATGATCATTATTCAGACTAAAATTCTAACTGGACAGCAAAGCATTAGGCACAACTAAAATTCTAATCACAATTCTAGTTGAAAACATGGCTTACATTTATACCTACATCAGTTGCGAGACTTGTCTTAACAAATTCTCAAGTTCCGATTTAAACCAAGCACAAAACTATATTGAATATGATTCTAATCTATGCTGAAAATCTATACAAACAGAATGTCCATGTTTAACAGTCCAATACAAGTAATCATAATGTATTGATGAGATAATAGCCAACATGAAACCATAGCATCATACTTCTAATAATCCTTAGCCTAGTACATATAGAGAAATAAAAACATTGATGGATCTAGCTAGATATAACATGAAGCTACATGAGAGGAACAAATTGCCAATTGTTTCACTTCATTTCCAGTGCTTGAAGGTTACAAGAGATGTACCTGGATTTCGAACAAAGTGAAAAGAAAAATTGGGTCAGTTATGCAACAGCAATATACAGCAGCACGATTAGCAGTAAACAACTCACACAAAGCTAATTTTTAACCCAAATCAAGCCATAACACCCAGGGATGGAAGATAGAGGAATACAGCAACGAAAATGACACCAAAACCACTAATTTTACTCGAATTTAGTTAAAATTGAGCCAGGAGTACTCAGATTACTTCAACATTTCAATGTTTACCCAAGGATGAAAATTAAGGTCTATAACTCAAAAATCAGCCTAAAGGGATCAATTGAAATAATGTTTTTGGAGTTTTTACTGGATTTTTGTTTGTTTTTGGTATTTTCTTCGGAAGGAATGAAGATCTACCGAAATTTTAACTATAGAATTCAGGTTTTAAATCTCTTAGAATCTGAAATTCAAATTTTGAAGATCAAATCTGCAAGGATAATTTTTGGGGGAGGAATTCTGAGCTGGAAGGTTTTTGGGGAATTTTCGGGGGTCTAAACCTGTAAATCAAGGCACTAGGCCTGCTTTTTATAGGCAAGGAAGGGGGAAGAATGTTCTGAAAGGTTTTACTCATTTTCTCCCCTTTTTATTTTTAGAAATTGTACCTTAAACCCAAATTTTGTGGCTTGTTTCCCAAGTTACTGCTCTAAGAATCCTAAAACTTACACTAAGGCCCCCTTCTAGAAGGTTCTAGGGTGTTCTAGCTTTGTTTTCCTACTTATGGAATGCCTATACTACCCTTACTTGAGTTCTAAAATTACCATGTCTTAACAAACCATCCCATTTTAGATGCCTAAACTACTTGCCTCTAAAATTACTAACCCACCCAAACCCCTTTTGTCCTAGTTAAACAACTGACTATAGTTAAACTAACTACTCTAATTTCAGTTATAACCAAACACCACTAATTAAGAAGATTTAATAATTGAACTAATTAATCAAATAGATTCCAATTAACACTAAGCACTAAACTAGATTCAAGCTAGAATCAGATTATTCTCAAACACAAACTTAAAAGATCAAAAATTGCTTCAAATCTTCAAATTCACACTCAAACCAAATCAGATCGAAGCAAATTCAATAATAAAAACAAAACTCAAATTGAAATCCTAGAGTTGGTATGAATTACCTTATCAAATCCACAGAACAAATTAAAATAACATTGCATCAATTAACATGAACAAACTGCAACCCTACTGACGAATAATCAATAAAGAACTCCAACTAAACTTGGAGCATTTGAATAAAATCCTACTCCTAAACTAATGACAATTTGAAAACAATTTCAGGCTATCAACTACTCATGGAGCAAGAACAATCATGGAATTACGAGAAAGAGAAGAAAACAAAAACAAAATTGAAATGAACTCACTGATTTTGACTCTAGGGTTCTGCCGGCTTATCACCTAAAAAATCAACCAACTCTGGCGAGATTCGAGCACCATTGACACTGGATTCGCCATCAGGGGAAGGAGGAGACCATGTGGTATGAATTTGACAAGATTTGGGAATTTAGGGTTTTGACCGGAAACTTCAAATCGATATTCGAAGAGTACCGGTCAGATTTGAGGGACGGGGTTTGGGTAGTTTGATAGAGGAGGACAAGGTGGTTCCATGGTGTTAATTTGGTGGTGAACGGAGAAGGTTGAGTTTTGGCCGGAAAACTTTGGTTGAAGATTCGACGAGTTTGGTTGGGGTTCGAGGGAAACGGGTTGTGGATCTGTGACGAGGAGGAGGAGAGGAATAATGGGTGTAATTTTCAGGGCCATTGGGTGAACGCCGGCGGCGACAGCGATTTCCCGCCGGCGGCGGACGGTGGAGGAGTGACAGAGATGGTGGTGGCGGCTGGAGACGGGGGGAGGGTACGAGAAAGATGAGTTATGTCGTTGAAATTTAGTAAGTGTTATTACACTTTTATTCAAAATAATGGATCAAATCTGGACCATTAGATTGGGGGGTATGGACGGTCAAGATTAGTTTACACCAAAATGACGTCGTTTTGATTTTTAGAGGGTTGGACCGGATCAGGGGTATGGGTTGGGCCATTTTGGACGGTTTTTGGTGATTTTTGGTTTGGGCTGCACGAAATTGGCCCAAACATTTTGCCAACCCTTGCTTTTTATTTCATTTTCTTTTATTTGTTTTCTCCTTTCTTTTCCTTTGTATTTAAGTTTTTGTATTTTGCTTATTATCTTTTTTGAATTTTCTGATTTTATTGAATGTAAGATCAAGAACTAAAACACCCAAATTAAATCTAAAATTATACTAATTAATATTCCAAAATTAACTAACTCCTAATTTAAGAAAAACTTAAGACAAATTTTAAAAATTAAAAGTAGAAATGCAAGGAACCATTTTTGGTATTTTCTTTATTTTTGTAATATTAAAATGCATACTATTTTTGGTATATTTTTCTTGGAATTATATCAATCAAAAATGCACACAAGATGCAAACAAGACACACAATCATGCAATTAATTCCTAAAAACTCAAATAATAAAGGAAAATCCTAATTCTAAGGAATTTTATAGGAGTAATTTAAGCGTGGCAAAAATCACGTGCTCACAGTGGTAGATTTATACTTGAATTGGTGAAATAGGAACTTTGGCATTTTCCGGTTGATAGTGGAAATTTTGATATCGGGGTCAGAATAGAATTCTGAAAATTGGAGTAGGTCTGTTGTGTCATTTGGAATGTGTGTGCAAAATTTTAGATCATTCGGACGAGGTTGATAGACTTTTTGATTGATTGCGGAATTCAGAAGTTTTGAAATCCTTAGGCTTGAATCCGAAGGTGATTTGGTGTTTCGTCGTTATTTTGAGTATTCCGAGGATTGGTTTGATCTTGAATGGTTATAGGTGACTTATTTACATGTTTGGTTGAGGTTCCAAGGGCCTCGGGTTGTTTTGGATGGTTGTCGAAAAGTTTAGACTTGGAGTTGTGTTGCAGAATTTGGTGCTTCTGTTTTTTCCGCACCTGCGGATTGGAGATCGCAGGTGCATGGAGGCAGCCGCAGGAGCGAATTTAGCCGCAGGAGCGGATGATTTATCGCACTTGCAAGCCCGCAGGTGCGAAGCCTTGGGCGCAAGTGCGGAAGTTGGCCTTTAAGTGAAAAATCGCAAGTGCGGTTATTTTGACCGCAGAAGCGGTCCGCAAATGGAAAAGAGAGCCGCAGGTGCGAGATGCCTGGACAGAAAGTATTAAAGGTCATCTTCGTGATTTTTAGCTTATTTCCTCCATTTTTTAGACGGGTTTTGAGCTTTTTGAGAGGATTTGAAAAGGGATTTAAGGGGTAACGCTTGGAGGTAAGATTTTGAACTCAATACTCGATTCTATGGTGATTTATAACGGATTAGACATGGAATTATTGAGCGTGGGGGCGTGCATCGTTGGGGATTGTAACTTGGTCCGTCATGTACGATTATTAAGTCGCATATTTGATTGAAAACTATTTGATATTGTTGTGTTTGGAAAGTATTACTATGTTTTGGGTTGAATGCTATATTTGGGCCTCGTGCCAACTGTTTGGCCCCTTAGAGGCTTTTTACTACTATTCCTCACAATTTTAACCAAATATTTGTACTCAGCCATGCTGTGTTTGACTGATTTCACAACTCATTTGTATTTACTATGTTGATACTTTAAATGATATTTTGGGCTGAGCATCCTGTTTAACTATTGCCTAAGTGGCTTGAGACTCACTGAGTGAGGCCGAGGGCCTGCGTTATGAAGATATAATAGGATCGGGCTGTGCACGACAGATTTGTGATATATGAGAGGTCGAGGGCCTGATTTATTATGCACAAGATGGCTTGTGATAGCGCTTGGGCTGTAAGAGCCCCTCCGGAGTCTGAACATCCCCAGTGAGCGCGGGTACCCAGTGTGAGTGATGTGATGTAGCCCGAGGGGCTATTGTTGATTCATATTGTTGCCCGAGGGGCTGATTACGAGTGACTGTGAGGTAGCCCGAGGGGTTGGTTCTCTTGATATTTTGCCCGAGGGGCGGTTCATGGTACATGTTTTGCCCGAGGGGTCGTTTACATTTCTATCATTTTTACTCACAATTTCATCTCTTGTTTGAAACTATTGAAAGATGTTTTAAAAAGGTATTACTGAAACTGAGTTGTTTTTACGAGTTGATGGATTTTCTGTATTGTTCTGGATATATACTGTTTTGCTGTAGTGTTGTGACTTGGAATTACCTGTTTTCTTACTGTTCGGCTGCTTTTACTTTATTATTTACTGAGTTGGCGTACTCACACTACTCCATGCACCTTCTGTGCAGATCCAGGAGTCTCGGAACGCGATAGTGAGTGTTGATCAGTCTTCCAGCAAGTCTCCGGAGTTGGCTAGGTAGCTGCTTGGCGTTCGCAGCCCTGCACTTCTCCTTCTTACCTTACTGAGATTGTCTTAGTATTTTATTTTCGGACTATGTTAGCATTTCTTGTTCTTAGACGAGTTTATAGTTGCTCTTTGACTGGTGACACCCCGATATCGGACTTGTGTTATATTTCCGCACTGCTTATTTAAACTTATATTGTGAGATATTTTGTTAATTAATGGCTTAAAAATGACTTTTATGGAAAAATGGTTCGATTGGAAATATTGTCGGGTGGCCTAGTTTCACAATAGACGCCATCACATCCGGATCAGTTTTAGGGTCCTGACAATTTTACTATTTATGTCGGTTACAATCGATCATTGCAACTAAGTTGTTTTTCTAAGTTCAATAAATACTTTTTATTTATTTTTTGATTGAATAAGAGTACAAGACTTTTATTTATTTTTTGCTTGAACAGACTTTAAAGTTTCATTGTCATGATACAAGAAGGAAATTCTAATATAGGTGTAGCTACAATTGCCTAAGTAAACACTCGTATGAGTTAAGGATGAAAACTTGAAGAGATGGATGAACACTCCTATAATGTTTCTTATTCGCACCTTATTATCAAGTGGCGAAGATTTAAAAAAAAAGGAAAAGATCCTCTCTATTAAGCTATTATACAACAACAACTTATGAGAACTCAATAATTTCTCATAAATAAAATCTGGGGAAGGTAAAACGTACACAGCCTTATACCTATTCCTGAAAGGGCAGATCAAGAAGTTGTAGTCGAGGAGAATTAGTCTCTCTGCTTTCCAAGAATAAAAGTAAGGCTGCGTACATCTTACCCTATTATGATTATATAAATTAATAAATAGAGTTTAGATAGCTAAATAATTTGACCGTCACACAGTCAGATATAATTCATCGTATATGAACAATTTCATCTTATAATATAATCTCATTAGTAACTGAAGATTTTCGGAAAAGAAATGTAATTAATTAGAAATCTTCCAAAGAAAGAAACTGGGAAAGAAACATCAACCAAATACGAACACTTTCAATAGGACCGACCAGTGTCATATATGCCTTACCTCAAAACGCGGGTCACGCCAAAATGCACCAAATCCATTTGTGTTACATAAAACCATAAAACCATAAAACATAGTCCCATCACAAAATTGACCAACCAAAAAAAAATAAAAAATTAAATAACTAAAAAAGAAAAAGCAAAGAAAATGACAAAAATAAAGACAAAGGTGGATAAATACAAGGAACATCTAATCAGTTGCGAGTTGCTGTCGCAACTTGCAAAAGACGCAGTCGTTTTTAATCGTCCAGCTAATCAAAACGATGCCGTTTATTTCTTCTCTTACCAACTTATCGTCTCTTCCTTCTTCCCCAATCCATTTTAACTGTTGCAGAGAGAGAAAGATAAGAAAGAGACTTTTAATAAAAAAATAAAGATATTTTCATTACCTTGCCGACCATACATAAAAATATCTACTCCAATAAGTTCATGACCGGAAAAAGGTCAAAAGTACGAAAAAGCCACCGCCTTTCTCCTCTATTTTCCTCCGTTTCTTCACAGACAGCTTCTTATTTGAGGGTAAAAGCGACTTACCACTTCGATCACCAGCTCTGCTAACTTGTGCCATTGGAAAGGTATCTCTGGGATGTAAATCGGAGCTTCGGTTTTCTTTAAGAGTGCAGCTGAGTCTGAGTTAACAAACGAAATGGATCGAGGTCTGATTCCGGGTCCGGGTATGGATATGCCGATCATGCACGACAGTGACCGGTACGATCTTGTTAAAGATATCGGGTCGGGTAATTTTGGGGTTGCGAGGTTGATGAGAGATAAGCAGACTAAAGAGTTAGTTGCTGTCAAGTATATCGAAAGAGGCGATAAGGTTAGTTTCCTATGCAAATTTGGATTCATGGAATTAGTAATTCTGCTTGTGTTTATCTGCTTTAAATTTGGGTTATTTCTTTCTTCGCTACCATTGCCTGAATAATCAGCTGAATGCCAGTTTTTCTGGTTCGTTTATACCCACTGATTTCGGCTTAATCTATAAGAGTTTTTTTTTCCAAATATATTATTTCTGCTAAGGTACTCTGCACCTACTTATACTCTTAGATCTGCCTTTGTTAAATTGCGAGTGTTAAATGTGGTCATTTTCATTGGTGTGAGTTCCGTGAACTACTTTTTTAGCAGATTTATTTATAGCAGGATAATTGTGATAAGTTCTTTGAATTCTTTAACAGGTTAAATGCAATAATATTACTTATTACTTTTTTGGGAAACTTTCAAAATGGTTATCTAAAAGGGGCTGATTTTGCGTCAACTTTGTTTTCTGGTTGGTTGAGTAACATGCACCACTTGGTCATTTTTATACTAGGTACTAATCAATTTTGCTGCTGAAACTGGCTGGGAAGGGTTCTGTTTTGAGTGATCTTCTGGCTGGTTTGTCAAGAAAAGTGAACATGGACTTAACTTGATCGAAGAAGCTAGCTTGAGAGGTCAAAATAAAGATACTACAACTCGTACCCTCAAAACAAATATGGGATTTATAACACATTGTCACATTTAGGACTAGATATTTGCAGTGCAGATAATGTAAAATGTCAGTCCAACATTGAATAATCCAGCATCATGAATGAATCTGGCTCTAGTACCCTGATAAAAATATGGACTTAACTCAACCTCAAAAAGTTAGTTTAAGAGTCGGATAGAACAAAACCATATAAAGAGACTACAACCCTTACCCTCAATGGTTTGAGCATGTTAGACAATAAGTGGGTATGAAACCTTCATACTCATTTCTGTGACCATATCAGACTTTCCCATTTATAATAAAATTAGGAACAGAGAGTATTATCTTTTTAGCAGGCTGAGCAACGGAGAGTATTAGAGTAAAATAAGTTATTCAGTGGATTTTTAGTTGCAAAATGCATTAAATGTATTCCTGGCTATGGGTTTCCAGGCTGTATGCAAGCATGTGTATATTTAGGTATTACTAGTTCATCTTTTTTAAACACTTGCTGCAGACTTTTTCATGTGCTTTACAGCTATGTTGTGCAGTAAGTTATTTGTGCTTTAACATGTTATTCTTTTCTTGACCTGCAGTTTGCTAATAATGTCTTTCAGTAGATCTAAAAGATCTATCTGATATTTCTGATCATAAGCTGTGCTCTTTATCCAAAATAATACTACTACTAATAACCATAATAAAATAAATAAATAAAATCATAAGCTGTGGTCAATGTTGATGAAGCTTTGTATTGGATTGTACTACAATGCCTAATGTGACCTAGTCTAAGCTCTAGCGCTTGCAATTATAGACCTTTTAACTGAGCCACCCTAGTCCCTCTCTTCCACACATTAAATGAAAGGACCAATTCAATATTATGATGAAAAGTTTGTAGTGTGAATTATATCGGCTGCATATCATTTCTTCTCCCATCTTCTGGCCTTGCAGATAGATGAAAATGTTCAGCGGGAGATAATCAATCACAGGTCCCTGAGGCATCCTAACATAATTAGATTCAGAGAGGTTTGCCACTGACTGCCCCTTTAGATCCAAGATAGGATGTTTTTATGACTGGTCTGCTTAAAATTTTACTCTAGGTGATTTTGACGCCAACTCATCTCGCTATTGTGATGGAATATGCATCGGGTGGGGAGCTTTTTGAGAGAATTTCTAATGCAGGGCGTTTCAATGAGGATGAGGTATTTAACCTGTTAGTTGTAGAACTCTTTGCTTATAGCAATGCGAAATTTGTAGGGTTACATAATCTCTTCTTGCACAGGCTCGCTTCTTTTTCCAGCAGCTTATATCTGGCGTCAGCTACTGTCACTCAATGGTAATGACTTGCCCTGAATATTTACTCAATTTCTTTTAGTTTATTAAATATGGAGATCATGTTGGAACTTTATTCAGCCTGGTTCTGTTGTATTTCTTATTGAAGCAAGTATGTCATCGGGACTTGAAGCTGGAAAATACATTGCTTGATGGAAGCCCTGCTCCTCGGCTAAAAATTTGTGATTTTGGGTATTCCAAGGTACTAGGGCTCCCCATCATTAGCCACTCACAGAGCTGTCTAGGTCTTCTTAATTTCATACAAGATACATATACAGCTTGTATGCATATGTGCTCCCTGATTTCTTAATCTTGAGTTGCACTTTTTGCAGTCTTCTCTGC
This sequence comes from Nicotiana glauca, assembly GCA_026770625.1. NCBI lineage: Eukaryota > Viridiplantae > Streptophyta > Magnoliopsida > Solanales > Solanaceae > Nicotiana > Nicotiana glauca. Next base: position 55,303 of record MU768438.1, read on the forward strand.
TGCATTCACAACCAAAATCAACAGTGGGAACTCCTGCTTATATTGCTCCAGAAGTTTTGTTGAGGCAAGAATATGATGGCAAGGTAAATTGGTTTAATGTGCTATGTAATAGCTGCACTGATACTTTATGTAAAAAAGTAATAACAGCAAGTACCAATAATTTTTGTTTTCGAAGTTCCTTTTGTGATGCATATGAATGCTTCATGCACATCCGAAGTGAGCTTTTCTTTGACGAACATTTACTTATTGTCATCTGGAATGTCCAGCTGAGCATCCTTCTTATCCCCACTCCCCATAAGAGGGGAAAGAGAGCAGATGGTGTTCTTGATGAGCAGAGGCATAATTGGATTCACTATATTACTTAACTTGCTTCCCCACCACAAAAAAAAAAGTAGATTATGAAAATTAGGGCATCTTAAAGGTGTCTAAGTGACCTTATAGAACTCCATATCTGGGAAACTGAAGTATAAAGAAATGTGAAACTTATTAAAGGAGCATTTCTGGGCCATTTCACTTGAGGCCATGATATGTTGGGTAAGCAATCTTGTATTGCCAGCTGTCTAGTTTCATATCCTTTTTGGGATTTTGACTTCTTTGTCTCCACACAATAGCTAGTCTAGTCCTGTTATTTCTAGTTATATTGAATGCTTCAATAGTGAGGTGCTAGTAACAACAACAACAACAACAACAATAAACCCAGTGTAATAGAAGCTTGGGAAATTTTGTTTAGAATGAAGTATCATTGGTATAGAAGCTTGGGCCGTTTTCAAGTAGTGTTCGATCGGTTACGTATTGATCAATATTCGATTGATTGGTCTGAGGTTATCGACAAAAAAGATTTGTCTAAGCCACTTCGTTTCTTTTTGTCCAAGTCACTTCTTTTTTTGTCAAGGTAATAGCTATGAATAGTCATCGACTTCTGGGAAAGAGTAGAAGAATGGGATATACAATGCATTACAGACGTATGATCATTACCCTTCAACCGGTTTATTCTATTCCACCTCTTAGAAAGAAAAGAACTTAAAAAAAATACTTAGCATGGCGATACATTTATACAAAACTTCTACCCCGAGCACATGCAATGGAACTGCTGTTTCTAAACTTTAGTTCCTAAGGACTGGATTCTGTTAGTGCTGCCCATGGAACAACCTCTAAATTAAATTGTTAATATATTAACCAACCTAGTCAAAATATAGCGCGAGAATTACACCTTGTGTGTGTTTATATAGTGAAGGGATGCTAGGTTGTTGATGAAGGAGAAGTGGAAAGGAAGAATACTTTTATTATGCAGAAGTCAAAAAACAAAATTTTGTTTCTAGAATATAACCCAACTTTCTCTGTAACTTGCCAATGTAGGTTTCCGGTGGGTTTTATATAGGAAAGTATATTTCTATTGCTGGATTTAGGGGGTTTACTTTAAGCAAGTTAGACCAGAAGTTGAGGTATATTTTAGTGACAAAATTTTGTTTTGTGACTATTGCACTGTAAAAGATTAGCTCGGTTAGCATCCATGAAATTTCACTCAACCTTGGCCTTGTAACATCTGTTGCAGTCTTTTCTCTTACGAGGATGAATAGCTTCTCAGGTGTTCATTCTAACTATAGCTTCTCAATGTGTTAGAGTACTTACTAGTTACTATGTATTCTATCATGATGGCTTACTTTTGTACTGTGTTATTTTGACATGAACTTCAATCAACAAGAGAATGTCACAGATGTTATTATTTCAGGTTGCAGATGTGTGGTCATGTGGGGTGACATTGTATGTAATGTTAGTGGGTGCTTACCCTTTTGAGGATCCTGATGAACCAAAAGATTTCCGGAAGACGATAAACGTACATCTTAATCATTATCATGACTTTATTCCAATTTCTTTTGGATTTCTTATTACAAAATATTAACCCCTGGCTTTGCCGTACAGAGAATCCTGAGCGTGCAGTATTCTATTCCAGATAACATTCAGATATCTGAGGAATGTCGCCACTTAATCTCAAGGATCTTTGTTGGAGATCCGGCACAGGTTAGTGTGGTTTTAAAAGTAATCAGTGTGCGAACATGGGTAGATAGAGTTTTGGCATGTCCCTGTTGTGATTGCATTAGAACTTTGACTACAATCTGATCCAAGCTTGCCTATAGTAGTAATTGCTGACCACCATCCAACTACATTGTAATTAAGGCACCTCTTTGAAAATGTTGTCTAGCCCCATCTTATACCGTCCGGATTGACTGGCATGAAGTTAGAAAATATAATTTGACTTGTGTGTTATACCTGTAATAGTAGGAAACACATACATTACTTGTACATTCTCCAAATAAAAAGAACTACACTGCTTATAGGAATGTATAAAGTGGGATGAAGAGAAAAATAACCAGAATTTTGTAAATTCTTTTAAGTGTGTCAAACATTTTGAGATATTGCCAAAAAGGGTGTCACAGAGTAGTCTTGAAGATAATACAGGTTGTACTTATCACTTATGCTTATGTCATCTTCCTTTGCACATGGAACAGAGGATAACAATGCCTGAAATCAAAAATCATGTATGGTTTCTGAAGAATCTTCCGGCAGATTTAATGGACGATAAGATGATAAGTGACAAGTTTGAAGAGCCCGATCAGCCAATGCAGAGCATAGATACGATCATGCAAATAATCTCAGAGGCAACAGTACCACCAGTTGGCTTGTATAACTTGGAAATGATGGATGATGACATGGATGACTTGGATTCAGATCCTGATCTTGATATTGATAGCAGCGGGGAGATCATATACGCAATGTGAGTGCACCTCATTGCCATGCTTGTGGAAGAAGTCGTACTGCAATCTTACGAGAACATTTCTTGACTTGTTGGTGTTCAAGGCATAGAGATTATTCAATACTCAGCAGCAAGAGCATGGACTAACAACGCTTGTAACTAATCAAGTTCTTATCCTAGTAAGGGGCTTTTACTGTACCCATGAATTCTTCTATCACCATAGGAGGAATTGGCTGAAAAAGTGATGGAGTTTTCATACTTGAGTTCAAAATCTCTTCTCTTATAGTGTTATACAGTGAAGTTCGTCTGTAACTCTTGTACTTGCTTATTTGCTTTTGTGTCGAACCATGTGTCTTTGTGGTTTTTGTAAGTTGAGATGCTTATAGTCTTGGGGCTTGTGTATTACAATAACAAGCAAAGATTTTCCTTTCTGTATAGTTTAACTAGCCCTTCTGGTTGATGTTAGATTTCCTTAATAGCACAGTGCATTTTTCCTATTATGGTCAAGTGACATCCAGAGGCCTCTGACAATGTTTGTGGTAAGGTTGTACCATGAGGTGTATCGCTAAATTTTTGAAGAAATTACTAAGGCAATGATCCTTGAGGAACGCAAAAGCAAAAAGCCTCAATTCCAAGCTAAGTTAGGGTTTGTTATATGAATCCTCATTGTCTACATGACATTATTTAAGTTTGTTTCAGTCCCAATATTATATAAAAATTTCCAGAGTTCTCTTGGCAAACAATCCACAGCCTCGCACCCAAATATAGCAAGAAATCATAGTTGCCGGAGGTTAAGAATCAGCCTTGGAAATTCTGAGTAAGAGCAATGCCTCGGCACATGGTCTCCAAAAAGTGGGTTAGAATCTCCCCCAAATAAACCTCGTCATAATTGATGGCAGCACTCACAGGGAATGTTTGGGAAGTAACTGGCGATTAATCCCAAATTTTTTTGCAACTCTACTGCTTAAATCTCACATGTAATATCATCTAGTGCTTGTTGTTTTAAGTTGAAACTTTTGTACGATAGCCTGCTTATTAAAGATTGATGTCAAACTTGTATTAACATTTCAGCATCTAAGTAATAGATGGCAGGATCATTTAAACCTAATCTGCAAGAATTGCCACTTGCGGCTCTTCGTCAACAGCAACGAAATGGTTCCTTGCTAATCAAATCTATCTTCCTTTTTAACAAAATAAAAAAAGCATCTATACTACTATGGATTGCAGACAGTAGTATTACATGCATATATAGGAATATATCAGGGTCCAAATCCCTATCAAAATTTAAGGATACAAAGAAATGGCCCTTAGATAAAATCAATATACTAAGTTCCTCTTGAGCTTCTCGAAGATCAAACTTACATCAGCTTGCTGTGTTACTAGCTTTCTGCATTCCAACTTTAATGACAGCTCCTACTAAGATGTCAATTCTTGAGTACTATGTATGAAACTCACGAAGTAATATGATCAATCTTGAGCTATATCTTTTAAAGTTCACTGAAAATAAAATTGGGGAAAGTTTAAATTTTTGTGTTGGAATATTTAGAACAGATGCAACTAATACGGCCTTCACCCCTGGCTACCAGTTCTGCTCAGTTTGTTCGAGTCCCAAAGTCGCATCAAGAAACTTCTCAAAAATCAGATAAATAATGATTTATGCAGCAAATTCAAATTGATATCCTCTTTTATCACAATGATTCTCAGATTCCTCAGATGTTCCTTATAATATTCCCACAAGGAGGCTGTTTCTTCATCACATACAACAGCTTCCAATTTCACAAGTCTTAGCACAGAATTGGGAAGCTCAGTAAACCCCAAGCGACTACCCATGCAGATAGTCCGTAAAGAACAGAGTTGATCCATTTCTGTTGGCAAGAAATCCAGTTCCACACAATCATATACATCAAGAAACCCCAATCTATTAAGTTTTAATACTGACTTTGGCAACTCGGACAATTTTGTACAAGAATGAAGCCTCAGTACTTCCAAATTTGTCAACTTTCCAAGCTCTTCGGGAAGGGCAACTAATTCGTGACAATAACAAATGCTGAGCTTTTTCAGATCAACAAGATCACATATTTCAGTTGGTACTTCCACTAAATCATTGCAGTACTCTATATTCATCTCTACGAGTTTTGGCCACATGTAAGACATATTGGCAGCAGAGTTTTCAAATGCCTCACCAATTTCACACAAGATGAAGGAGATTTTCCGCAATTTTGGCAGCTGCAAGTTGGCTGTAAACATGGACGTAACAGAGAGGCGTTCCAAGCTGATTCTCTTAAGATTGAGCAGAGAACAAAGCTGAAAGTTATTTAATTTGGCTGGGAAGAAACAATTGTTTGTCACAATCAGAGTTTTCAATTGGCTCATTTGCTCTACAAAAGGTGGTAAGTTGTAGGTCTTTGTTTCAAAGTTCAACACAAGTACTTCAACTTTAGGAAATTGCACGTCATACCAGTCAGACGCGAAGTCTTCATCTGCAATTCAGATTCATGAAGTTGTAACTAACTAGCTGAGGCAAGATGAAGCAAGTTTGCAAAAGACATCTCTATTCTTGCCCTAAAAAGGAGCAAAAGGGATGGATAACAAACCTGTGAATATAGACAAAACTTCCGCCTGAAGCGGTTGAAGTCTTTGTTGCGACCACCACTTAGGAAAGTCATTCCCCTTGATGTAGATATATAGTCTCTTTCTCTCTTCTACTGTCTTCTCATCACACTGGTGGATAACCAGTTCTCTCAGCAGATCATGCTGCTGTATGTAATGCAAGTTATGTAATCCAAGAACTGCTGGTGCATCCTTTCTGGAGATCAGCACGGACTAAAGAATTAGATATTGGAGATGTAGAGGTCCTTCGAGATGTAATTTCTAAGATCTGGGGATACGGATCCTAGTGTTAGACCCTTGACAAAGCTGATCGGCAAATGGCGCAGCAGTGGCAAGGATTTGGCATGATGGCCTTGCCATTGGCCTATGTACGGGGGATATCAACATGCAAGGCAATGTGGGCGTTGTCAATGGAAACAAACTATTGCAAGACTAAGTGTGACGGACTATACTACTATTGGAAGGCTAAGGTGTGACGGGCTACACTAAAGCATGAGTGGGTTGTGTGCAAGCAAAGGCCAAGGTCTTAAAGGAACAAGGCGGGCTGGGCGGAAGCTTGACAAGGCAAAGCGGGAAAGACCTAGGCGCTAAGACAAGCTGGCTTAGTGTCAAGGCAGTGGCATTGGCAACACGGTGTTGCCTTGGCTTAGGTGAGCGAGCTGGCACCTAAGGAATTTGTGGGCAAACGACTTAGCAAGGGAAATGGCATCATGGCTTGGTGACTTGATGCTAATATCAACTTGGCATTGGCAAAGGGCAGACTTGATCAAGTAGGGGCGACTTGACATGAACAAGCGGCTGTGGCAGCGGGCATGCGTGCGGCAAGTCATGGGCAACAAGCTGTGGCTATAGCATTTAGGCGGAGCAATGTCAAAGGGCAAGGCTGGGCGCAATGCCAGCCTTGGGTGTGCAGCAGCTGACCAGAAACATGCACATGCAGCACACATGGAGCGGTTATCAAGTGTGTTGTGCACATGCTGTGCAGTTGGGCGGTTACAACTGCCTTGTCAAAGAGTGGCTGATAATGGGGCTAAGTGTATGCACTGTTTTAGGCATGTTAGATCATGACATATGGGTTTTGATCATGGGTGATCATGGCCTATCAGTTGGGGGTGTCAACTGAAATAGGAAAACTGAAATGGGCTGACTACACTATAAATATGTGTGTTAGCAGCCCCAAAAACGTCTAAGTACCTAGGGAGGGAAAATAGGCAAGATGTAGGCATAGGGTTGCTATGTCAAGGCTTGAGCACGGCAAATTATGTGCCATTGCGTTGCCAAAATCAATGTCTTAGGCAGAGGATTTTATAAGGTACATTGTGCAAGAATCGGCAATTTTGTGAGTTGGTGTCTGCCAAGGATGGCAGCACCTTGCCAAACTCGAGATTTTCCTTTGTAATTCATTTGTTATAAAAGGATGGGAAAGGGTTCCCGTAATTCTGCGTGTGCCCTACTTATTTTATGTTGCCCTGAAATTATACTAAGTGCTAAACCTCGAAAGCGAAAGAAATCGGGCAAAGGCTGAGCCATGTAGGGACTTGACTGCCGGCACAGCGGGTAGGTTTTCGGCGGATAGAAAACGCCCATGTGACACCTAGTACGGATACGGATGTAGGGATCAGGCTAAAAATAATTCAAAAAAATAAAAATATCTCTAAATTATGAGAAATTTTGAAGAATACTTACGTATAGCTTGTAATGTGTGGATTTCTTTTTTATTCTCAAGTTGTAGATAAGTAAAGGATTGATTTCCTATATAAGACATGCTATTTTCTTCCCTAGTTTTGGTTCTGATTTCGGAAATTAAATTGTATCTCGTCTCCAATTTTTTCATCTGTCGTGGTCAAAGTTCCCAAAATTGTTTGACCAGATCCAATATGGATCCCATACCCACGCACATACTAGTGTCGTATCGACACAGGTGCGACACCTAAACTGTTGTGTCAGAGCAACTTACTTCGATGCAGTAATTACACGTAGAAAGTAGCAAATACATTAGAGTTTCAAGACAAAAGTGATACCTTGCAAGGGCGAGATTAACCAGATTTTGTGAAGAGAGTTGAAAGAAGATTGCCATTGCCTTCATGCCATCTTCATCTAAATTGTATCGTTCCACCCACATATCCAAAAGTGCAGCAGCATGAATTCTGTGGTCTTCAGGAAATGATCCTAGATCCAGGTAGCAGTCTCTTAATGTAGTTGCTTCGCTGCTACATAGATCTATTTCATCCAATGCATCAATGCTAGCTCGCAGAGTGCGAAGTAGATCATTCTCGGTAGGAAAGAGAATTTGTCTTTTAGACTGCAACATCACTCTGTTAAACCATATCAACTCAGGCTGGCCACACAATGATCGGCCAACAACTTTAAGAGCAAGTGGAAAACCACAACAGCTTCTCACCACCTGCCATTTTTTACCACCAGTTAGCACCATGTAAAAGTACTTTGATATTAGAACACAAAATAGAGAACTTTATAAGTTACTATGAATTTGGCAGATCCTGTGGAGAAAATCACACCACTAGTATTTAGCTAAAACACACTTTTTACTCTTTAATATTTCAGGCACATGCACAATAGCATTTTACATATACATTTCACATGTTTTGATAATCAAATAATTATTTTAAAAGACCCTTTTGAACATAGATATGTTTTACCTTATGAACAAGATCAAGTCGAACATTAGGGATGCTATCTTTAAAAGCTGAACTATAGAAAAGAGCCTTCGCGTCCTTCTCACTCAAAAGATTTAATTTATATGTATCAAATTTCAGGAACACAGATCTTGAGGTGACCAAAATCTTAAATCCAGGTATCTGAAATATAAAACTTTCGATGACAAAATCTGATTCAGACCAAACATCGTCCAGCACCAGAAGTACAGGTTGAGATGTGCTTCTCCTTAGGAGGTTATTGAGTTGGCAGATTGCAGCATGTTCAGAAGCAAAGTCTGGCCCCTTGTAACCTTTCATCTCAAAAATTTCCCCAACAATGCGCTTGATGTTTGCTGTTTTGGAAACAGTGACAAAAAAGATGTCCCTGTATTTGTCTGTTAAGAGACAATTAGATTAAATATGCTCAAAGATCATTAAGAAGCTTATTAAGACATAAGAACATGATGCAACATTATATATGTCAACTGTTCTTGCTTTAAGTTGAAAAATCCGTATGGCCAATAACTGTATTTAACAAAAAGAAGCTGCTTTTTTTATTTTATTTCAGGAGATAAAAAACAAAATATAGTCTTTAGGCACAAGGGACTTTCAGCTTTCTTCCATACTATCAAAAGGATTTTATGACACCAGAGAATGAGGAAAACAACTTTGCAGATAGATACAATAAATCGAAACCCAGAACAAAAATTCTTATTTTTCCTTCGCTTAACAAGAAAACATAACATTCTGCTCGTGTCAATATTCAAGCTGTTGCTATCAATCATAAAAATAAGATGTATATGTCAGAATTCAACTCATTAACGGACAGACGAACTATTGCTTATCAAATTGATCCAGGTAGCATATAAATTCACAATTCGGATACAAAGGGGACTAGGGGAGAATTAGCTAAGTGAACTTACAAAGGAATGCAAGAAGTTTCTTCCAAGGAAATCAGGGAATTATTGTAAAAAGAAGATTTACAATTCTTGAAACTGATGACACATATCTTCCGAATTGGGAAGGACTAATTTAACAATGGTAACAACAACAACAAAAACAACAGCTGTTCGTAGTCCCAAACAAGTTGGAGTCGTTAAGTAAAACTAATAATCAAAGCTCCAGGGCAAGTGATTGACATCAAACATAATATAATTACCTTTGATATCATCCTCTTGACAAACCATTGCAGCCAAAGTAGTCTTTCCACAGCCAGCAGGAGCAGAAAGAACCACCACCTGCTCTTTCTCCTCAAGCAGCTTTACTTTCAATTCTTGAAGTGGCAAATCAAATCCAACCACAGAATCTGAAACGTGTGGCACGTCAGACCAACCTGAAAATCCATTCCCATTTGTGCTACCAAAACTATTACCATTCATCCACCCTGAAGACCCATTAGAGTTTATAAATCCAATACTACTCCCATTCGTCAACGAAATGTCTCTCAACATGGAGCTAATCTGATCCAATTTCTTACCATGTTCAATCACATTGACAAGAATAATTTTACTATCTCTACACACCTGAATAAAACCATGAACTTGGCAAAACCTAACCAGTGAATTTTCTAACTTGGTCAATTTCCTCGAGTAGTTCCATTTTTTCAAAGCGTCGTAGCATTTAGTCTTGGAGCACTTACGGACTAGTTCTTCACCTGCTAATAGCTGCTTCTTGAACATTTCTATTTCAAATTCTCGGCCGTCTAGTGCTTTGTTTAGCCTCTCGATGTCATCGAATACTGGTTTGATATCATTAAGTGTGTTGTTTAAGCTTTGGAATTTGGAACGGAAAGTGGCAATTTTTATGCCAACATCAATAACGGCTTTGAGTAGCATGTCGAAGACTGGACCCAGAGCAGCTCCTCCCAACAGAGTTGCGGCCATTGCTAAATGCTACACCCCCAAACTGGCCGAATTTAGGAAAGTTATGGTCTCTATGAAGTGTGAGCCTAAGAGTTAAAGCATTGGGATGCTGAGAAGATACTATGTGCAATTGGCTGGAAATTTCGTCCTCAATTTGTTGACTTTTGTGAAGTTAGCGTGTCAAGCATCTTGTCGCCATCCCACTCACATAGTGAAGTTACCGAGTAAGCTGTGAGTGTACATAATTATAGCACCTCTGATTAGAATACAATTATTGAGTCTGGAATCTAATTGTGGTTTTTTGCACTCAAAATATCAAAATAGGTTTAAAAGAAATTTGATGACCAAAGTATATAATACGTGTTTTTGAATCGCGTCTTACCTTCCCGTCCGTTTGGGATATTAAGCTAAAAAGCCTTTTAAAAATACATTTTATATAAAAGGCTTTTTACCATTTCTGATTGGAAGTTAAGGTTTTGTACTTCATTTTATGTGACATCACACCTAGTAAAATGCAATTTCTTGTATTTTAACTCCCCCACCCCACCAACCCCCCACAAAAAAAATTCTTATACGACTTTTAATTATAAAAAATATTTTAGTCTATCATTTTTCTTTGTTTAGTCAATGATATTCGAAATTCACTAGTCTAACTAATTAAGATTTGCGTTGTTTATGATTTATTTAGAGAAAAATGCTCCCTATCAAGTATTTTAATATTTCCATTATAATCTATAATGCTTTTATTCAAATTCGGAAAAGAAAATTAGATGGTTTGACTGTCTTAAACTTATCCATGTTATACTATCTGGATCAGTAGCGGCTCGATGGAGTGCGGGGCCTAAAGCTAAATCGTTATTAGAGGCCTTTGGAGCCAACAATATTAATGCTATTTATCTGTTATAGCTCAATCAAATTCTCCCTATAAAATAGAATAATATTGGGAACTATGCCATAATGATTATTGACATATTAAATGATTTATCACAAGATTTACTTATCATTACAAAGAATTATAGAAATAATTATTTAAAATATACTTATTATATATATAACATGAATAAAATTTGGGACCCTATATTTTTGGGGGCCTAAAGCCGTGGCTTTAGTTGCCTTGGGGTTAAGCCTCCTCTGATCTGGATAGATACGTGAATATAATTTTAATAGTAGATGTCTCCCAAATTATTTGAAAGTTTTATTTATTATATAACTGTGACGACCCAAGGGGTCATCACCGGATTTTTCTCTTTTTCTGTGCTTTCGAAGCCTTGAAAACCTCACTTTTAGTTGTCTCGATTTGCGTGCGCAGTCCGGGCGCGTAGCCGGAAAGATTAGATGTTAAATTCTGTGAAAAATTTCAAATATGGCTTTAAAATGATTAAAGTTGATTCCGGTCAATATTTTTGGTAAACGGATCCGGATCCATAATTTGACGGTCCCGGAGGGTCCGTAGAAAAATATGGGACTCGGGCATGTGCCCGGAGTCGAAATCCGAGGTCTAGAGCCCGAGAAAAAAAAAATTCTGTGAAATTATTTTTCTGAAATTATTAAGGAAAATTGATTAAAAGACTATGGTACCAGGCTCGTATTTTGGTTCCGACGCCCGGAACAAGTCTTAAATATGTGTTAAGCGCTTTCTGTAAAGTTTGGTCGAAATCGGACGTCGTTTGATGTGATTCGGACCTAAATATCTAAAATTTGAAGTTTATGAAGTTAGAAAGAAAAATGATGATTTTGAGGTTTGATTCATTGATTTTGATGTTGTTATGGCGATTTGGTCGCTCGGTTAAGTTCGTAGGATGTTGTTGAGTTAGTGTGTGTGAACGGTTAGGAGCCCCGAGGGCTCGAGAGTATTTTTGGAGGTGTTCGGGGTGGTTTTGGACTTAGGATGATATCAGATTTTCTGCAATTTTTGCACAGGCATTCCCTTCCTCGCGATCGTGTCCTTCAGCACGCGTTCGCGAAAGCCAATTTCAGGACCCCCAGTAATTCCTTCAATGCGTTCGCGAACTCGTTCACGCATTCGCATAGTATTAGCTCACCCTTCATCGCGTTCGCGTATGTACCTACACGTTCGCGTAGAGTAACCCAGGACCCCAGCCTTTTTCCTTCTACGCGTTCGCGTTCCTTCCAACGCGATCGCGATGCATACCCAGCTTACCCTTCGCGAACGCGGCCCCTTTCCCGCGAACGCGAATGGCATTTTTGCCCAGTGATTTTAAAGTTCAAAAACAGAATAGTTACATGATTCACTCCATTTTCCCACACGAACCCTTCTTCCTCTCACCCCATAGACGAATTTTGAAGAGCTCTTCCTCCATAACTTCATAGGTAAGTGTTCCTAACCTCGGCTTCTCTTAATTTCTTCAACTAATCACTAATTTCTAAGCCTAAAAACACGAAATCAAAGTAGAAATTAGGGGTTTTGGGTAGAGTTAGGGTTTTGAGAATTTTGGGTGATTCAACCTCAATTTGGGGTCGAATCTTAAAATAAATTGCACATTTGAACTCGTGGGGTTATGGGTGACTAGGTTTTGGTCCGAGCCTCGTGTTTGGACCATGTGGGTCCGGTGTCGAATTTTGGTATTTTTGGAAGAATGCTAGGAAATTCATATCTAGGCCATGGGATATTGCCGTTGAGTCCTTATTGATATTATTGAATTAATTATGCCTAGATATCACTGTTTCGGAGTTGGATTGTAGAGGAAAGGCGGTATTTGAGGATTGATTGCTATTCTTTGGCCCGAGGTAAGTGTTTGATCTAACTTTGGCTTGAGGGAATAGGATTAGAGTATTATTTGTTAATTGCTAAATGTTGAGTATGGTGTATAGGCATGGTGACGAGTATCTATACACCGGTGTCTAGCATGACCGTGGGTCCTTATTTGTGCTTATTTGGGATTCGATAGTGACTATTCCTTGTTAATTGGTGGTTTCTGTATGATATGAAGATAATGAGAAGGAAATATGATTTGTAAACTCCTTAAAGCATTGGCTCGATTTTTTTTGACTTGATTATAGAGTAAGAAATGAATGTAAAAGGAAGAGATGTGATTATTTCTTTGGTGGGATCGTGTGGCACGCTGACCACTTATATATGCTGAAATGGGATCGTGTGGCACGCCGACCAGTTATATATTATGAAATGGGATCGTGTGGCACGCCGACCACTTATATATGCTGAAATGGGATCGTATGGCACGCCGACCACTCATATATGCTGAAATGGGATCGTATGGCACGCCGACCACTGATATATGCTAAAATGGGATCGTGTGGCACGCCGACCACTTATATATGCTGAAATGGGATCGTATGGGACGCCCACCACTCATATATGCTGAAATGGGATCGTGTGGCACGCCGACCACTAATATATGCTGAAATGGGATAGTGTGGCACGCCGACCACTTATATATGCTGAAATGGGATCGTGTGGCAGGCCGACCACTTATATATTATGAAATGGGATGGTGTGGCACACCGACCACTTATATAGATTATGAGAGCTGATGTAGTTTGTGTTTACTTCCGATAAGTTATTTTCCTCTGTATTTCCCCTACGCATCCACAGGCCGCCCAGCCAGCTAGAGGTGGGGGTAGAGGCCCTAGAGGTGGAGGTAGGGATCATAGAGGTGGAGCTCGGACCGCCAGAGGTAGAGGCCAGCCAGCGATCGATCATCCCAAAGATATGGTTCAAAGAGGTGGGGCCCAGCCCCGGTGCTATGCTCTTCCAGCCAGGCCAGAGGCTGAGTCTTCAGATGCAGTCATTACAGGTACTATTCTGGTCTGTGATAGGGATGCTTCAGTGCTATTTGACCCTGGGTCTACATATTCATATGTGTCGTCTTATTTTGCACCCTACTTGGCTATGCCTAGTGATGCTTTGGGTATTCCTGTTTATGTATCTACACTGGTGGGTGATTCTATAGTGGTCGACCAAGTTCATCATTCCTGTGTGGTAGTGCTTGAGGGTCTTGAGACCCGTGTTGGTTTATTGCTCTTAGACATGGTGGATTT
>MU768438.1:79264-93043 GCA_026770625.1 Nicotiana glauca
TTGGGAACGACTGTTGGTCAGGCTTGCCTAGCTTTAAGGTTGGGCGCCATCACGACCGAGTTTGGGTCATGACACAATCGGTTTGTGAGGTTGGACATTTCTGAGCCTTGCAGAGTGTTAGCTTGCACGGTCGCTCGTTTTTCATTATTGGAGCGTATCCGTGATCGGCAGTTTGATGATCCCCAAGTCCTGAGAGACATGGTGCAGCATGGAGGTGCCACGAAGGTGACCTAGATGATGATGGTGTTTTGAGGTTGCAGGGGCAAGTTTTTGCGCCCAATGTCGATGGGATTCGAGAGTTGATCTTAGCGGAGGCCCATAGTTCCCGGTATTCTATTCACCCGGGCGCCACGAAGATGTACCAGGACTTGCGACAGCATTATTGGTGGCGTAGGATGAAGAAAGATATTGTTGCATATGTGGCTCAGTGTTTGAACTATCAGCAGGTCAAGTATGAGCATCAGAGGCCTGGTGGTTTGTTTTAGAGGATTGAGCTTCCCGAGTGGAAGTGGGAGAGGATTACCATGGATTTTGTTACTGGACTTTCGATGACTCGGAAGAAGTTTGATGCTATTTGGGCCATTGTTGATAGGCTGACCAAGTCAGCACATTTTATTCCTGTTGCAGCCACTTACTCATCGGAGAGGTTAGCTGAGATCTACATTCGAGAGATTGTTCGCCTTCATGGGGTGCCGACATCGATCATTTTGGACCGGGGTACGCAGTTTACCTCGCATTTCTGGAGAGCAGTTCAGCCGGAGTTGGGCACCCAGGTTCAGTTGAGCACAGCGTTCCATCCTCAGACGGACGGCCATTCCGAGAGGACTATTCAAATATTGGAGGATATGCTCCGAGCCTGTGTCATTGATTTTGGAGGCTCGTGGGACCAGTATTTTCCTTTAGCAGAGTTCGCCCACAACAACAGATATCAGTCCAGCATTCAGATGGCTCCATATAAGGCGTTGTATGGTAGGCGATGCCGGTCTCCAGTCGGATGGTTTGAGCCGGGAGAGGCTCAGTTATTGGGTACAGATTTAGTTCAGGAGGCCTTGGATAAGGTCAAGATCATTCAGGACAGGCTTTGTTTGGCTCAGTCGTGGAAAAAACGTTATGCAGATCGTAAGTTTCGAGATGTAGCTTTCATGGTTGGTGAGCGGGTCTTGCTCCGAGTGTCGCCTATGAAGGGCGTGATGAGATTTGGGAAGAAGGGCAAGCTTAGCCCTAGGTTCATTGGCCCATTTCAGATTCTCGATCGTGTGGGAAAGGTGGCTTACAGATTTGCCTTGCCGCCCAGCTTGTCAGTCGTGCATCCAGTGTTTCATGTGTCCATGCTTCGGAGGTATCACGGCGATCCAGCCCACGTGTTAGATTTCAGCACTGTCCATTTGGACAAGGATCTGTCTTACGAGGAGGAGCCGGTAGCCATTCTAGACCGGCAGGTTCGACAGTTGAGGTCGAAGAGTTTTCCTTCAGTGCGTGTCCAGTGGAGAGGTCATCCTCTTGAGGCATCAACCTGCGAGTCCGAGTCTGATATGCGGAGCCGTTATCCTCATCTATTTCCCGACTCAGGTATTTCTCTTTTTTGTTCGTTCGAGGATGAACGGTTGTTTTAGAGGTGTAGAATGTGACGACCTAAAGGGTCATCACTGGATTTCTCTCTTTTATCGTGCTTCCAAGGCCTTGAAAACACCTCAATTTGCGTGCGCAGTCCGGGCGCGTAGCCGGAAAGATTAGATGTTAAATTCTGTGAAAAATTTCAAATGTACGTTTAAAATGATTAAAATTGACTCTAGTCAATATTTTTGGTAAACGGACCCGGACCCGTGATTTGACGGTCCCGGAGGGTCCGTAGAAAAATATGGGACTCGGGCATGTGCCCGGAGTCGAAATCCGAGGTCTAGAGCCCGAGAAAAGAATTTTTATGTGAAATTGTTTTTCTGAAATTATTAAGGAAAATGGAAAGACAAATTGATTAAATGACCATGGTATCGGGCTCGTATTTTGGTTCCGATGCTCGAAACAAGTCTTAAATTTGTGTTAAGCGCTTTCTGTAAAGTTTGGTCGAAATCGGATGTCGTTTGACGTATTTCGGACCTAAATATCTAAAATTTGAAGTTTATGAAGTTAGAATGAAAAATGATGATTTGGAGGTTTGATTCATTGATTTTGATATTGTTATGGCGATTTGGTCGCTCGGTTAAGTTCGTAGGATGTTGTTGAGTTAGTGTGTGTTATTGGTTAGGAGCCCCTAGGGCTCGGGAGTGTTTTCGGAGGTGTTCGGGGTGGTTTTGGAGTTAGGATGATATCAGATTTTCTGCAATCTTTGCACAGGCATTCCCTTTTTCGCGATCGCGTCCTTCAGCACGCGTTCGCGATGCTTACAGGTTCCCTTCTTCGCGATCGCATCACCACTCACACGTTCGCGTAAGCCAATTTCAAGACCCCCAGTAATTCCTTCAATGCGTTCGTGAACTCGTTCACGCGTTCTTATAGTATTAGCTCACCCTTCATCGCGTTCACGTATGTACCTACGCGTTTGCATAGAGTAAACCCAGGACCCCAGCCTTTTTCCTTCTATGCGTTCGCGTTCCTTCCAACGTGATCGCGATGCATACCCACCTTACCCTTCGCGAACGCGGCCCCTTTCCCCCGAACGCGAAGGGCATTTTTGCCCAATGATTTTAAAGTTCAAAAACAGAATAGTTACGGTGTTCACTCTATTTTCCCACACGAACCCTTCTTCCTCACACCCCATAGACGAATTTTGAAGAGCTCTTCCTCCATAACTTCATTGGTAAGTGTTCCTAACCTCGTCTTCTCTTAATTTCTTCAACTAATCATTTATTTCTAAGCCTAAAAACATGAAATCAAAGTAGAAATTAGGGGTTTTGGGTAGAGTTAGGGTTTTGAGAATTTTGGGTGATTCAACCTCAATTTGGGGTCGAATCTTAAAACAAATTGCATATTTGAACTCGTGGGGTTATGGGTGATTGGGTTTTGGTCCGAGCCTCGTGTTTGGACCATGTGGGCCCGGTGTCGAATTTTGGTATTTTTGGAAGAATGCTAGGAAATTCATATCTAGGCTATGGGATGTTTCCGTTGAGTCCTTATTGATATTATTGAATTAATTATGCCTGAATATCATTGTTTCAGAGTTGGATTGTAGAGGAAAGGCAGTATTTGAGGATTGATTGCTATTCTTTGGCCCGAGGTAAGTGTTTGATCTAACTTTGGCTTGAGAGAATAGGATTAGAGTATTATTTGTTAATTGCTAAATGTTGAGTACGGTGTATAGGCATGATGATGAGTATCTATACACCGGTGTCTAGCATGATCGTGGGTCCTTATTTGTGCTTATTTGGGATTCAGTAGTGACTATTCCTTGTTAATTGGTGGTTTCTATATGATATGAAGAGAATGAGAAGGAAATATGATTTGTAAACTCCTTGGAGCGTTGGCTCAATTTTTTTTGACTTGATTATAGAGTAAGAAATGAACGTAAAAGGAAGAGATGTGATTATTCCCTTGCTGGGATCGTGTGGCACGCCGACAATTTATATATGCTGAAATGGGATCGTGTGGCACGCCGACCACTTATATATTATGAAATGGGATCGTGTGGCACGCCGACCACTTATATATTATGAAATGGGATCGTGTGGCACGCCGACCACTTATATATGCTGAAATGGGATCGTGTGGAACGCCGACCACTCATATATGCTGAAATGGGATCGTGTGGCACGCCGACCACTCATATATGCTGAAATGGGATCGTGTGGCACGCCGACCACTTATATATGCTTAAATGGGATCGTGTGGCATGCCGACCACTTATATATTATGAGAGCTGATGTAGTTTGTGTTTACTTCTAATAAGTTGTTTTCCTTTGTATTTCCCCTACGCATGTCCCCTCCTCGTTTTAATTGGTATTTTTCTGCTGTTATTTCGTTGCACTTGTATATATGTCTGCACTGGTTGTTTTTGGTAGGTCCTGTCTAGCCTCGTCACTACTTCGCCGGGGTTAGGCCAATCGATTGTGCTGATGCTACACTCTGTGCATCTTTTTGCACAGATCCAGGAGCAGCTTTTGGACCACAGCAGTAGGATATTGATCGGGAGCTGACTTCAGTCCAGGGACTTACGAGGTAGCCTAGCTGGCGTTCGCAGGCCGGAGTCCCTTTCTATGTTTTCAGTTTAATTTCATTGTACCGAGACAGACATTTATGTATTTCTATTCAGACTTGTTTGTAGCACTCTTTAGTAGGCGCCATCACGACTCTCGATGGTGGTAAATCCAGGTCGTGACAAGTTGGTATCAGAGCTCTAGGTTACATAGGTCTCGCTACTCATGAACAAACTTGGTAGAGTGTGAGGGATCGGTACGGAGACGTCTGTATTTATCCCCTAGAGGCTACGGAGTTAGGAAAATTTCACTTTGTTCTTTCTTGTCATGCGATTCTGTTTCTTAAATACGAATTGTCTTTCTACTCTGTTCTTTCGCAGATGGTGAGAACACGTGCTTCCTCTTCTACCGCGCAGTAGTCCGAGCCCCCAGCGACAGTTCCTACGAGGGGCATAGGCAGAGGCCGTGCCAGAGGCCGAGGCAGGGGCAGAGCTCAGCCCCGGGTAGCAGTCCTAGAGGTGGAGCCTCATATTGATTATGATGAGGAGGTTCCGCCCAGCAGCTCTGGTGGGCCCAGCTCAGGTCCCAGGAGGGTTCATGTCACCCTAGATCTTTAGGACGCTTTGGTAAGACTGGCAGGCTTTGTGGATAGCGTCACTAGAGCGGGTTTGCTTCCAGTAGCACCAGCCACTTCTCAGGCTGGAGGAGGAGTTCAGACTCCTGCTACATGTACTCCGGAGCAGGTAGCTCCCCAGGCTAATGTCCTAGTGGTTCAGCCAATTATGGCAGCTCAGCCAGGCATTGCAGCCCAGACCGGCGAGGGAGCGGCGATGTCTTTGGATGCTTTGCGGAGACTTGATAGGTTCTACAAGCTTTTCACCACCACATTCAGCGGTGCTTCATCGGAGGATCCACATGATTTCTTATTCAGCTGCCACGAGATCCTTCAGACTATGGGTATTGTAGAGATAAATGGGGTCGACTTCGCCAGCTTTCGACTTGCAGGATCCGCCAAGACTTGGTGGAAGGACTATTGTTTATCTAGACCAGCAGGGTCGCCATCATTAACATGGGATCAGTTTGCAGAGTTGTTTTTGGAGAAGTTTCTCCCAGTTACTTAGCGAGAGGCTCTTCACAGGCAGTTCGAGCGCCTCCAGCAGGGCTCTATGACAGTCACGCAGTATGAGACTCGGTTCATTGATATGGCATGCCATGCTATTGTTATACTCCCCACAGAGCAAGAGAGGGTGCAGAGGTTTATTGATGGATTGATTCAACCGATCCGTCTCCAGATGGCTATGGGAGCTGGTAGTGAGATTTCTTTTTCAGGAGGCGGCCAATGCGGCCCGTAGAGTTGAGATGGCTCTTACACGGGAAGGTGGTCATGGGTCAGATAAGAGGCCCCTTCATGCAGGTAGATTCAGTGGTACCTCGTTTGGAGGTGGGGATTCTTACGGTAGAGGCCACCCTCCGAGGCCCTTTCAGTCAGCCGTTCAGGTCTCACATGGTACTTCAGGTGGTCGTGGCTCTCAGCCATAGTCTTCTAACCAGCAGCTTTTCAGTTCACCAACAACACCTATCAGCGCACCACCACTCCATTATTCTCAGCAGCCGAGGGCTTGTTACACTTGTGGCGACACGAGACATATTGCCAGGTATTTCCCTCGAGCTTCTGACAGCTCTCAGCAACAGGGACCTCGTCCTATGATTCATGCATCGGGTGATCCACAGGCCGCCCAGCCAGCTAGAGGTGGGGGTAGAGGCCCTAGAGGTGGAGGTAGGGATCATAGAGGTGGAGCTCGGACCGCCAGAGGTAGAGGCCAGCCAGCGATCGATCATCCCAGAGATATGGTTCAGGGAGGTGGGGCCCAGCCCCGGTGCTATGCTCTTCCAGCCAGGCCAGAGGCTGATCTTCAGATGCAGTCATTACAGGTACTATTCTAGTTTGTGATAGGGATGCTTCAGTGTTATTTGACCCTGGGTCTGCGTCTTCATATGTGTCGTCTTATTTTGCACCCTACTTGGCTATGCCTAGTGATGCTTTGGGTATTCCTGTTTATGTATCTACACTGGTGGGTGATTCTATAGTGGTCGACCGAGTTCATCGTTCCTGTGTGGTAGTGTTTGAGGGTCTTGAGACCCGTGTTGATTTATTGCTTGTAGAAATGGTGGATTTCGACGTTATATTAGGGATGGATTGGTTGTCCCCATATCCTGCTATCTTGGATTGTCATGCCAAGACCGTGACCTTGGCTTTGCCAGATTTGCCCCGATTGGAGTGGAGAGGGACCCCAGATCATGCCACCCGCAGTGTTATTTCATATATTAAGGTTCGACGTATGGTCGAGAACGGGTGTTTAGCTTATCTGGCGTATGTTCACGATTCTAGCACAGAGGTCCCTTCTATTGACTCTGTCCCTATTGTTCGGGAGTTCCCCAAGGTTTTCCCTTCAGACCTGCCGGGTATGCTGCCCGACAGGGATATCGATTTCTATATTGATCTGGCCCCAGGCACGTAGCCCATTTCTATTTCGCCGTATCGCATGGCCCCGCCAGAGTTGAAGGATTTAAAGGACCAGTTGCAAGATTTGCTAGAGAAGGGTTTTATCAGGCCTAGTGTTTCTCCTTGGGGTGCGCCAGTGTTATTTGTGAAGAAAAAGGATGGATCGATGAGGATGTGCATTGATTACCGGCAATTTAACAAAGTGACGATAAAGAACAAGTATCCACTGCCGAGTATTGATGATTTATTTGACCAATTTCAGGGTGCAAAGGTGTTTTCACAGATAGACTTGAGATCTGGATACCATCAGCTGAGGATTAGGGCGTCTGATGTCCCTAAGACAGCATTCCGCACTCGGTATGGGCATTATGAGTTTTTGGTCATGTCATTTGGGTTGACCAATGCCCCAGCAACATTTATGGAGTTGATGAACCTAGTGTTCAGGCCTTATTTAGACTTGTTCGTGATCGTCTTTATTGATGATATTCTGGTGTACTCCCACAGCCAAGAGGAGCACGAGCAGCATCTCAGAGCAGTTCTTCAGACTCTGAAGTATAGTCAGTTGTATGCTATGTTCTCGAAGTGCGAGTTTTGGTGGAGTTCGGTTGCATTTCTAGGTCATGTTGTATCAGTAGAGGGTATTCAGGTGGAACCGAAGAAGATTGAGGCAGTCGAGAACTGGCCTCGACCAGCATCCGCGACTGAGATTCAGAGTCTCTTGGGGTTTGCAGGTTATTACCGCTGGTTTGTGGAGGGATTTTCATCTATAGCAGCCCCGATGACCAGATTGACCCAGAAGGTTGCCCAGTTCAGATGGTCAGATGAGTGTGAGGAGAGCTTTCAGAAGCTCAAGACAGCTCTGACTACGGCACCGATATTGGTTTTACCCACAGGCTCAGGACCTTATACAGTTTATTGTGATGCTTCCCGTATTGGGCTTGGTACGGTATTGATGCAGGACGGTAGAGTCATTGCTTATGCTTCAAGGCAATTGAAGATCCACGAGAAGAATTATCCGGTCCATGATCTAGAGTTGGCAGCCATTGTTCATGCTTTAAATATTTGGAGGCATTACTTATATGGTGTGATGTGTGAGGTGTACACTAATCACAAGAGTCTGCAATACTTGTTCAAGCAGAAGGAGTTGAACTTGAGGCAGCGAAGGTGGTTGGAGCTATTGAAGGATTATGATGTTACTATTTTTTACCACCCAGGGAGAGCCAATGTGGTGGCCGATGCATTGAGTAGGAAGTCCACCAGCATGGGTAGTCTTGCTTATGTTTCGATCAGCTAGAGACCGCTTGCTTTTTATATTCAGGCCTTGGCCAATCGGTTTGTGAGGTTGGACATTTCTGAGCCTAGCAGAGTGTTAGCTTGCACAGTCGCTCGTTTTTCATTATTGGAGCGTATCCGTGATCGGCAATTTGATGATCCCCATTTGTGTGTCCTGAGAGACACGGTGCAACGTGGAGGTGCCACAAAGGTGACCTTAGATGATGATGGTGTTTTGAGGTTGCAGGGGAGATTTTTTGTGCCCAATGTCGATGGGATTCGAGAGTTGATCTTAGTGGAGGCTCATAGTTCCTGGTATTCTATTCACCCAGGCGCCGCGAAGATGTACCAGGACTAGCGGCAGCATTATTGGTGGCGTAGGATGAAGAAAGATATTGTTGCATATGTGGCTCGGTGTTTGAACTGTCAGCATGTCAAGTATGAGCATCAGAGGCCTGGTGGTTTGTTTCAGAGGATTGAGCTTCCTGAGTGGAAGTGGGAGAGGATTACCATGGATTTCGTTACTGGACTTCCAATGACTCGGAAGAAGTTTGATGCTATTTGGGTCATTGTTGATAGGCTGACCAAGTCAGCACATTTTATTCCTATTGCAGCCACTTACTCATCGGAGAGGTTAGTTGAGATCTACATTCGAGAGATTGTTCGCCTTCATGGGGTGCAGGCATCGATCATTTCGGACCAGGGTACGCATTTTACCTCGCGATTCTGGAGAGCAGTTTAGCAGGAGTTGGGCACCCAGGTTCGGTTGAGCACAGCATTCCATCCTGAGACGGACGGCCAGTCCAAGAGGACTATTCAGATATTGGAGGATATGCTCCGAGCCTGTGTCATTGATTTTCGAGGCTCGTGGGACCGGCATTTGCCTTTAGCAGAGTTCGCCTACAATAACAGCTACCAGTCCAGCATTCAGATGGCTCCATATGAGGCATTGTATGGTAGGCGATGTCGGTCTCCAGTCGGATGGTTTGAGCCGGGAGAGGCTCGATTATTGGGTACAGATTTAGTTTAAGAGGCCTTGGATAAGGTCAAGATCATTCAGGACAGACTTCGTTTGGCTCAGTCGTGGCAAAAAATTTATGCGGATCATAAGGTTCGAGATGTAGCTTTCATGGTTGGTGAGCGGATCTTGCTCCGAGTGTCGCCTATGAAGGGCGTGAAGGGCAAGCTTAGCCCTAGGTTCATTGGCCCATTTGAGATTCTCGATCATGTGGGAGAGGTGGCTTACAGACTTGCCTTGCCGCCCAGCTTGTCAGCCGTGCATCCAGTGTTTTATGTGTCCATGCTTCGGACGTATCACGGCGATCCAGCCCACGTGTTAGATTTCAGCACTGTCCAGTTAGACCAGGATCTGTCTTACGAGGAGGAGCCGGTAGCCATTCTAGACTGGCAGGTTCGACAGTTGAGGTCGAAGAATTTTCCTTCAGTGCGTGTCCAGTGGAGAGGTCAGCCTCTTGAGGCATAAACCTGGGAGTCCGAGTTTGATATGCAGAGCCGTTATCCTCATCTATTTCCCGACTCAGGTATTTCTCTCTTTTGTCCGTTTGCGGACGAACGGTTGTTTTAGAGGTGGAGAATGTGAAGACCCAAAGGGTCATCACCGGATTTCTCTCTTTTTCCGTGCTTCCGAGGCCTTGAAAACCTCACCTTTATTTGCCTCGATTTGCGTGCGCAGTCCGGGCGCGTAGCCGGAAAGATTAGATGTTAAATTTTGTGAAAAATTTCAAATGTGGCTTTAAAATGATTAAAGTTGACTCCGGTCAACATTTTTGGTAAACGGACCCGGACCCGTGATTTGACGGTCCCGGAGGGTCCGTAGAAAAATATGGGACTCAGACGTGTGCCCGGAGTCGAAATTCGAGGTCTAGAGCCTGAGAAAAGAATTTTTCTGTGAAATTGTTTTTCTGAAATTATTAAGGAAATTGGAAAGGAATATTGATTAAAAGACTGGTATCGGGCTCGTATTTTGGTTCCGACGCCCAGAACATGTCTTAAATATGTGTTAAGCTCTTTCTGTAAAGTTTGGTCGAAATCGGACATCGTATGGCGTATTTCGGACCTAAATATCTAAATTTGAAGTTTATGAAGTCAGAATGAAAAATGATGATTTTGAGGTTTGATTCATTGATTTTGATATTGTTATGGCGATTTGGTCGCTCGGTTAAGTTCGTAGGATGTTGTTGAGTTAGTGTGTGTGATTGGTTAGGAGCCCCGAGGGCTCGGGAATGTTTTCGGAGGTGTTCGGGGTGGTTTTGGACTTAGGATGATATCATATTTTCTGGAATCTTTGCACAGGCCTGCCCTTCTTCGCGATCGCATCCTTCAGCATGTGTTCGCGATGCTTACAGGTTCCCTTCTTTGCGATCGCATCACCACTCACGCGATCACGTAAGCCAATTTCAGGACCCCCAGTAATTCCTTCAATGCGTTCGCGAACTCGTTCACGCGTTCGCATAGTATTAGCTCACCCTTCATCGCGTTCGCGAATGTACCTACGCGTTTGCGTAGAGTAAACCCAGGACCCCATTCTTTTTCCTTCTACGCGTTCGCGTTCCTTCCAACGCGATCGCGATGCATACCCACCTTACCCTTCGCGAACACGGCCCCTTTCCCGCGAACGTGAAGGGCATTTTTGCCCAGTGATTTTAAAGTTCAAAAACAGAATAGTTACGGTATTCACTCCATTTTCCCACACGAACCCTTCTTCCTCACATCCCATAGACGAATTTTGAAGAGCTCTTCCTCTATAACTTCATAGGTAAGTGTTCCTAACCTTGTCTTCTCTTAATTTCTTCAACTAATCACAATTTCTAAGCCTAAAAACATGAAATCAAAGTAGAAATTAGGGGTTTTGGGTAGAGTTAGGGTTTTGAGAATTTTGGGTGATTCAACCTCAATTTGGGGTCGAATCTTAAAACAAATTGCATATTTGAACTCGTGGGGTTATGGGTGACTAGGTTTTGGTCCGAGCCTCGTGTTTGGACCATGTGGGTCCGGTGTCGAATTTTGGTATTTTTGGAAGAATGCTAGGAAATTCATATCTAGGCCATGGGATGTTGCCGTTGATTCCTTATTGATATTATTGAATTAATTATGCCTAGATATCATTTTTTCGGAGTCAGATTGTAGAGGAAAGGCGGTATTTGAGGATTGATTACTATTCTTTGGCCCGAGATAAGTGTTTGATCTAACTTTGGCTTGAGAGAATAGGATTAGAGTATTATTTGTTAATTGCTAAATGTTGAGTATGGTGTATAGGCATGGTGACGAATATCTATACACCGGTGTCTAGCATGACCGTGGGTCCTTATTTGTACTTATTTGGAATTCGGTAGTGACTATTCCTTGTTAATTGGTGGTTTCTATATGATATGAACAGAATGAGAAGGAAATATGATTTGTAAACTCCTTGGAGCGTTGGCTCGATTTTTTTTGACTTGATTATAGAGTAAGAAATGAACGTAAAAGGAAGAGATGTGATTATTTCCTTGCTGGGATCGTGTGGCACGCCGACCACTTATATATGCTGAAATGGGATCGTGTGGCATGCCGACTAGTTATATATTATGAAATGGGATCGTGTGGCACGCCGACCACTTATATATGCTGAAATGGGATCGTGTGGCACGCCGACCCCTCATATATGCTGAAATGGGATTGTGTGGCATGCCGACCACTTATATATGCTGAAATGGGATCGTGTGGCACGCCGACCACTTATATATGCTGAAATGGGATCGTATGGCACGCCGACCACTTATATATTATGAAATGGGATCGTGTGGCACGCCGACCACTTATATAGATTATGAGAGCTGATGTAGTTTGTGTTTACTTCTGATAAGTTGTTTTCCTCTGTATTTCCCCTACACATGTCCCCTCCCCATTTTAATTGGTATTTTTCTGCTGTTATTTCGTTGCACTTGTATATATATCTGCACAGGTTGTTTTTGGTAGGTCTTGTCTAGCCTCATCACTACTTCGCCGGGGTTAGGCCAGACACTTACCAGCACTTGGGGTCGATTGTGCTGATGCTACACTCTATGCATCTTTTTGCACAGATCCAGGAGCAGCTTTTGGACCAAAGCAGCAGGATATTGATCGGGAGCTGACTTCAGTCCAGGGACTTACGAGGCAGCCTAGCTGGCATTCGCAGGCCGGAGTCCCTTTCTATGTTTTCAGTTTAATTTCATTGTACCGAGACAGACATTTATGTATTTCTATTCAGACTTGTTTGTAGCACTCTTTAGTAGCTTGTGAGATAGCGACACTAGTCTTGGGTAGAGAAATATTAAACTTCTGCATTTTGGGTTTTCAGTTATCTATATTTTAAAGACTTTCGCTTTTATTTAAATGACTCATTATATTTATATTGTTATTGTTGAGGTGAAATCAGGGAATGTTTAAAATGTCTGGCTTGCCTAGCTCCGACAGTAGGCGCCATCACGACTCCCGATGGTGGGAAATCCGGGTCGCGACAAGTTGGTATCGGAGCTCTAGGTTACATAGGTCTCGCTACTCACGGACAAACTTGGTAGAGTCTGAGGGATTGGTACAGAGACGTCTGTATTTATCCCCCAGAGGCTACGAAGTTAGGAAAATTTCACTTTGTTCTTTCTTGTCGTGCGATTCTGTTTCTTAAATACTGATTGTCTTTCTACTCTGTTCTTTCGCAGATGGCGAGAACACGTGCTTCCTATTCTACCGCGCAGCAGTACGAGCCCCCAGCGTCAGTTCCTACGAGGGGTTGAGGCAGAGGCCGTGCTAGAGGCCGAGGTAGGGGCAGAGCTCAGCCCCGGGCAGCAGTCCCAGAGGTGGAGCCTCATATTGATTATGATGAGGAGGTTCTAGCCCCAGCAGCTCTGGTGGGCCCAGCTAAGGTCCCAGGAGGGTCCATGGTCACCCCGGATCTTTAGGACGCTTTGGTAAGACTGGCAGGCTTTGTGGATAGCGTCACTAGAGCGGGTTCGCTTCCAGTAGCACCAGCCACTTCTCAGGCTGGAGGAGAAGTTCAGACTCCTGCTACACGTACTCCGGAGCAGGTAGCTCCCCAGGCTCATGTCCTAGTGGTTCAGCCAGCTGTGGCAGCTCAGCCAGGTATTGTAGCCCAGACCGGCGATGGAGCGACGATGTCTTCAGATGCTTTTTGGAGACTTGATAGGTTCTACAAGCTTTTCACCACCACATTCAGCGGTGCTTCATCGGAGGATCCACAGGATTTCTTATTCAGCTACCATGAGATCTTTCGGACTATGGGTATTGTTGGCCCAAGTTCAGTTGAAGTTTTGAAGATTGACAAATGAACTCAGGGAAGGACCTGGTCCATCTTGGGAGACACAGTTAGTCATAACCTTTGCACATGAAAGGCATGTGAGGAAGATATGTATTAAAGATTGCGCATCAAATATCTTCTGAACGGAATCTAAAATGTTACATTGAGTTCTAAGGAGGACAGTCTCCTTATGACAAGAGAACACAATCCTAAGCTAGGATACGGATGGGAGTTTGTATTGGTTAAGGACTCAAATCGACTAAGGATAAGCATTGGAGTCTCGATCAAACTCTAACTGCTAATCTATTAAATAACCAAGTTGTTCTCTTTTACAGGTAATGCACATACGCAGAAGTTAAGCATATTTGAGAGCAAAAAGAGCAAGTCTGATTTGCAAGGAATATATGCGAGATATAAGTGTGCACGTCTGAATCTACATGAACTAAGATAGAAAAACCAGTTACATCACTGTGTTTGTTCTAAGTCTAGTTCAATTGTAGTAGGTTTTAATATTGTACCTTTCAGCTTTCTTAGAAGCAATTGTATTAGGTACTTTGAGTATTCAAGTTAGAGTTAACTTGAAGGTG
>MU768442.1:2806-68961 GCA_026770625.1 Nicotiana glauca
TATACTCGATACAGTATTACCTAATACACTTATACTTAGTGCATAGTATAGTGTAAGTATATATATTATATATATAAGCTATATTTGATACAGTAATACCTAATACCCTTATACTCAGTGCATAGTATAGCGTAAGTATATATATATATATATATATATATATATATATATATATATATATATATATATAAAAGTTATATTCGATATAATACTACCTAATACACTTATACTCAGTGCATAGTATAGCGTAAGTATATATATATAGAGATACACTCGCACGATTCGTAGTACTTTTCATCCCTTGTATTACAAAAGTATTAACGGCTTACTTTTATATCATTTAGATAGTAAATACAAAAGTGATTTTTAATTTTGACCATTGTTGACCTGAATAGAGACCAACTTTGGTCGCTATTTTTTCAAGAATTAATTTAGCGACCAGAGTTGGTCGCTATATTTAAATCTGACTTAATTATATTTCAATATAATATTTAAATTAATAATATAATTATTAAAATTGTATAACTGGGTCCCATTTAAGCGACCAAAGTTGGTCGTTATCTGCCTACCCTTTAATTAGCGACTAACGTTGGTCGCCATTTTTATATTACATATATATATATTTATTTTTTATAATTTTTTAAAATAATAATATAATTATTAAAATTTTGAAGGTGGGTCCCACTTTAGCGGCCAACATTGGTCGCTAATCTCAGTAAATATTTGACCAAGAAAGTCTGACCAGTCTAGTCAACATTTTGACTAATATAGCGATCA
The DNA here is from genome assembly GCA_026770625.1 of Nicotiana glauca. Classification (NCBI taxonomy): domain Eukaryota; kingdom Viridiplantae; phylum Streptophyta; class Magnoliopsida; order Solanales; family Solanaceae; genus Nicotiana; species Nicotiana glauca. The sequence goes on from MU768442.1 coordinate 3,584, forward strand.
AGTAGCGACCAAACTTGGTCGCTATTTTGTTTCTTTTATTTATTTTATTATTTTCGCTAGTTTAGCGACCAACTTCGGTCGCTTTTTCCCACAGACTAACTTTGGTCGCTAAGTTTTGGTCCTTTTTTTCCAAATTTCTAGTAGTGTGTGTACTCTTTTTCCTTTACTCGATTTCTTTTCCACTGGATTTTATTTTCGTAAATATTTTAATGGGGCACATTATCTGTTGAATAAACATTCAAAGGGGAGTGTTCTTGAGTTGTTTTCTGGGTAAAAATCAATAAAAATAATCATTAATAATGTAATTGTTATAAATAGGATTCTACTTAAGGTAAATGTCTATATTTTAGAGAGATCTTAGAATTTGTTACTTGGTAGCTAATTCACTTTTTCTTATAAATAGAGGTATTTTATTCTATTGTAATTGATCCTAAATCAATAAGAATTCTCTTTCTACTTTTCTCTGCAATGCTCTTACTTTTTTTTATTGTTTTATAACAATAATTCATATAAACTTACAGAAATAAAGAAAGTAAGATCACTGTGAATGCAAGAAAACGACTTGAATCAAAATCAAAATAAAAAGCAGAAAAGAAGCCACATGTTATTGATTGTTTACTCGCAAAAAAAGTATAATTGAATTTGTAAATATGGTTTATAGACACAGAGATTAAATTGACTGATTAGTAAAATAACAAATACTAAAGAAGTAAAATAAAGACAATTAAAGAAAGAATAACCTGGGACTTTAATTTGGTCCCACCGGAACCAAGAGTAATTGAAATATCTTGATAACAATCATACAAAGCTTAACAAAATGAGAAAAATAATATTAGCCTTTGTCATTCTAGTATTTCGTATCATTTCAATGCGTACAAATATCATTATTTATAGATAAATTTAAGGAGACAAGATCCTTAAATTATGCTACTCCTAAAGATGAATAAAAACACCTCTTGATGAACGCATAACGTTCTTTTAATGCGGCTCTCTCCAACCGATGCCTTACTTTAAAATTCTCCTACCCGACCTTTATGTCTTCAGAATTTACATAATACCAATCACATATCTGTATTCGGTATCAACTATCTCTACCTTGTTATCACTGTCATGTGTCAGCTCGAGAAATATATAGATAGCCCCCCTATTTTTCGATGACTCAAATTGATGTGACCAGAATGTAGATAAGACCTTATCTTTTCTTGGCAGAAAGGTTATTGAACGGTTTCCGACACTTGAAAAGATGCACATCTCTTCATATTTGATGAGCTAAATGCGTGTTCCCTCGTGATTCGATGAATAGTTTTGCCAGTTACCCAAGTAATGATGGTTTTTTAACTCAACCGCTTATTAATGTCCTCCCTATTCACCAATTTTATCTTTCAAATTTCAGCATCCCTAAATTAAATTTCTCTAAAATTTATGTAATTCCCTTTTCTTATTCGAAATCGTCAAGTTTGAATAATGGATTTCACTATTTTTATCACAATGTCTTCTGATATTTATTTCTCTTGTAACTCATCTTCCGTCATCAAACATCATAATCTTTCTACGATTTCATCTCTTCCTTCTTCTACTAGGGTCGGGACTTGCATATGAGGAGGACCATCCAAAAAAACTCAAGAATTATCACATTAAACCTCCCACAACAAACACAATCATCCCTTCTAAATGGTCTTTCAAAAAGGATCTACTCGTCCAAAAAACTTCCTTTGACCCTGACGTTGACAACAATAGAGCAGTTGGCAGATATCCTTGGTCTATTCGCCTCGCCAGTATTCCTGTTGTAACGGAGGATTGTGAGTGAAAGAACATTGAGGTTTTAGGCCCCCGCCCCCCTGTGAAGTGGAGAGGGCAACTTTCAGCAAACCAGGATATGTTTTATACATATCTTCTTACTCTCAGACTTGGCAAAGAAATAGGCCATATTATTCTTGAATGTTGCCAGAACTCCCAAGTTTGCTTTGTTCAAGTAGGTCCATTGATATGGTGTATGCTAGCTTGACTCAGGTACCTATGTTCCCAGACTCATAAAACCTCACTCGTGCACATCTAATCCACCTATGCTCCCAAGATATTTCGAGGAGACATGGTCAAACTCAGAAAATGTGGTCACAATGCCATCATCGCTAGTGTAGATGATGACAAATACCGTAATTAGATGGAGAGGTTCGTAGTTGTTGCTCCCAGAGATATTTTACCAGCATCAACATCACCAATCCTTGATGCTTGGAACTATACTCGTAAGTTTTCTCAAATTTTTCTTCTTTTTTTAACTTTGAAAGTATCTTTACTCTTTCTTAATATTTTCTTCCTTCTGTTTTAGCCACTCTCTGAGTTCTCCGAAGTAGTAGAGAACCTAACTTAATGGTTTCAAAAGATTTTGGATACTTTCAAGCTGGAACTTCGCTTTGGAAGAAAATTTCAATAAATAAAAACTGAAAAGGCAAAAATCACGATAAGAAAAACTTCATCTTTCCCTTTTTGACATATGCCTTCATAAGCTAACTGCTTGCTAAGCTTTTCATGCTACTACTTCAAGCCTTCCAAAGGGGTCATTTTTTTGCCCAGCTATTGAGGTTTCACTCGACCGTAAGGTATCCCAACAACGGCTTCAAGAGGCTCTTGACCAAAAAGGACTCGTGGCACAGTTCTTGCTTCTAGTGAAGGTGCGTTTTCAATCAGTACCCAACTTCTGCTTCACCGCCGGCTCTCGTTTCGTTGTAGGTCACTATCGAACAAGAACAAGGTGCACGTGATAAGTATATATTATGTATGTATTTAGATATATATTATATTAAATAAACAAATACATTATTAATGGATATAACTTTTTGTTCAATATTTGTACAAATTATTACTCTCTCCGTTTCAATTTATGTGAACCTATTTGACTGGGCACGGAGTTTAAGAAAAGAGAGAAGACTTTTAAACTTGTGATGTAAAATGAGGTACATATATTTTGTGTGGCTATAAATCATTTCATAAAGGTAAATTATTTCCAAATAAGGAAAGGGGTCATTCTTTTTGGCACGGGCCAAAAAAAAAAATACGTTCACATAAATTCAAACAAAGGGAGTAATACATTTGTAGGAAAAGAAAAGAAGAAGAAGAAAAAGAGAAGAAAAAAGAGTGCTCAAGCATGTTACTATAATAATAATAACAATAATAATAATAATAATAATAATAATAATAAAGGCCAAGGATGGCATCCCCGATCCAAGGATGTTATTCGTGGAAAGAGGCACGTTGAAGAAATTGATTCAAGAGCTGTGGATGTCATCCTTAATCCAAGGATGACATCCTTGAGAATTTTACAGGTTTAATTTTCTATAATAAGGCATGACTTTTTAGTGGAAGGAGGAACTATTCTTGTGGAGAGAACACCAACTTTAATATTGGTTTTATTTTAATTTTAAAAGTTATTTCTTTATCGTAGGACAATATTTTTCTTTTTTTATCTTTTTGCCATAATGGAGTAATTTTCTTTAGTTGGAATACTAATTATCTTAATTTTATTATCTTCTTACGTTGAGATTTTCTCTTTATCATCTAATATACACCAAGGTATTTGATATTATTTATATCTATTGTTTGATATAATTGTATACGCACACCAAAAATTTCTTCTTGTTAATTCATTTTGTATAAGTTTATTTATTTAGCAAAGGCTAATCGAATGAGGCTTTCTCACTTGGTGCACTCAACTAATATAATTCTTATTTGAAGCTATTATTTTAGTTGGTTAATTTAACTAAGCGAAAGAGGTATTATTAGTCAATTATTTTTTAACATCACTAACCATCAATATTGATAACATTAAGCGCGAGCAGTGCTTTTTATATATTATAATTATTATGTGAAGTGATTGTCTTAAAAGTAAGTGATCATTCTTTAAACAAGGTCTCTATTTAATTGTTAATCGATTAATTATACCAGTAGAAAGATGTGTTATTAATTAGATACTTGTATGTAATTTGGTCGAATTAGAAATAAGCGATCATTTTATTAAACAAAAAAATATAATAAAATTTTGATGTTATTATAATAGTTTTATCTTGTTGATTGACAATATCCAAATATCTATCTTTTATTATAAAACTATAAATATATATTTCTTTTATTTTACAATTTTTTTCTATAGCTCTCTCTTTATCAATTTGATTCTTTCAAATAGTGATAAAGACAATACAGGTGGTTCCAATCTCTATTAGATGATATCTTAAACTTTACGATAATTGATAGAGTATGAGCGGATAAACATATACGCTTGAGCTCGTCAAATTTTTGGCGTCATTGCTATGGATTGGTAAACGTCTACTTTTGATTAATTTCTTACTGCTACTTTGATGTTTGTTTTTCTACAGCTTCAAGTGAATTTCAACCAACCACGTGAACTGCTTGTTGAGTTGGTTGAAGAATATTGTTAAAAGGCCATCATATGTGACTATTGTTGAGGCAGCTGCCAAAGTTTTGAATGTCAAACAAGTAACACATTCTCCTATGAGGATTCTAGGAGAATGAATGACCTTGAAAAATTAATTAATAAAATCAGTCAAAGATCCATTACTTGTAAATATTGTGGTAAGCGTCACCTTACTCATGAATGCCAACTAGGTAATTCTTATTTATTAGGTTTATCTAATGAATAATCAAATGTCGTTTCTAGTTCTTACAGGCTTACTGATTCTAATGAAAGTGACTGCAATTCTGAGTGCAAACAATATTCATAAGAGAAACATAATATTGGTAGTGAATCACCTCAAGAGGAAATTCAAACTTGAAAAACGTTGTGCCTAATTTCAGAGAAAATACCAATGACAATTATGCATAGAATCATAAAGTCATTATATATCTAACAATAAAAGTAAATCAATTAGTAAGTATGGTAATCTCCTTGAATTTTTGTGGTAAGCTTTAAATTGAACCTGCATCTTGTGAGGATAGACCAATTGATCAAAATACTTAGCTTTATAGCTAAGAATCTATCACTCACCATGAAAAGCCAGATCCAGTTGAGAAGGCTGACAATAAAGGTCTGATTGAGTATAATTCAATAAGTGATGGATGATTACCTAAAACAACCCGACTGGCAGTTTTGTGTATTGTAGACCTACCCTAATTTATCACTTTTTATGTACATTTATGCTTATGTGACTTTCCGGGGTTTTTGTATTAGTTTCAGGGAGGTTTCAGAGTGAATTAGAACACTTAGTCCCAAGGTTGGAATCTTAAATTGAAAGACTTGACCGGAGTGTGGCTTTTGTATAGACGACTTTGGAATGGAGTTTGATAGTTCCGATAGCTTCGTATTGTAATTTAGACTTAGGCTTCGTATATTGATTTTGAGGTCCATAGGTTGGTTCGAGTCTTTTTGGCTAAAATTCGAAAGATGATGGTTTACAAGTTTGAGAGGTTTGACCGAGAGTTGACTTTGTTGATATCAGGTTCGGATTTTGGTTCTAGGAGTTGAAATAGGTCTGTTCTATCATTTGGGATAGTGTGCAAAATTTAAGGTCATTCGAAGTTAATTTGATATGTTTCGGCATTGGTTTTAGAAGTTGGAAGTTCAAGAGTTTCATTAGGATTGCGATGCAATTTGTGATTTCAATATTGTTTGATATAATTAGAGGACTCGACTAAGTTTGTATCTTATTTTAGGACCTCTTGGTATGTTTGGATGGGGTCATGGGGGCCTCGATTGTGATTCTGATCAAGTTCGGTTCATTTTGGTCTTATTAGACTGCGATTACTATGCATCTTGTTTCCTTATTCGCAATCGTAAATAGAGGATCGTGATCGCATAAGGTTATTTAGTGGCTGGTGGAAATTTTTCTTTGCGTTCACAAGTTCAGGTACGCGTTCGTGAAGGTTGAAGCAGATTGTTCATCATGAACGTGATCCAAGTGACACGTTCGCGTAGAAGGAAAGTAAGGCTCTGGGGTAGCAGGCGTTTGTTCATCGCGGTCACGAGAATTGGACCACGATCGTGATGCTTTAAGATGTTTGATCGTCACGTTTGCAACTAGGCTGTCATATTCACATAAGAGGTTTTGTCAACTGATATGATTTGTACTCAAGAAAGCGAGGCATTTTTCGCGTTGGCAAAGAGGAACACATGGGCAACATGTTTAAATAAAACCCATTTCGTGGGTTAGAGTTATTATATTATATTTTGAGTTGTAGAGCTCGATTTTGATTAATTTTGGAGGGAAATTTTACTTCTTGGATCGGGATAAGTGTTTTGAATCAAATTTGTTCATTTGTAATGATTCCATCGTTGTTTCTATTATTTATTTGGTGATTTGGAGTAGGAAATTGGGAATTTAGTAGAAAATTTTCAAAAAATAAAAATGGAAATTTGAAGGTCGATTTGAAGTTGGAATTAGATAATTTTGGTATGGTTGGACTAGTAATCAAATGAGTGTTCGGAATTTGTGAATTTTTTCGAGTTCCGAGGTGTGAGCACAGGGTTGACTCTTTGATTTCCGTTAAAGATCTTAGGTTTATCATTTGTAATTAATTTCTATAGTTTCTATTGATTATGTTAAGTTGATTTTGCTAAATTCGGGTCATCCAGAGGTTGATACACGTGGGAAAGGCTTGTTAAAGGAGCAATTTGGATTTCTTGAGGTTTATACTCGTATAAACTTGGTTGAGCCACTATTTGCCTGAATTATTTGTGATAGCTACGTGCTGGGTGCGCATATGTGTGGGTTGAACCCATGTGCAAGCAACGGGTTATTTATCCATGCTCAGGGTAATGCATAAGCTATGAATGCCTAGAGCTGACTATTAATCTTTAAGCTACAATGCTTCTTATATTTGTAACCTTGTTAAGAACTATTTGAGCCATGTTTGATGGCTACATAGAGGCTAAATCCCATAATGATCTTGATAAATGCTATTTCTTTGATGAAATTGTCAATTTGAGCTATGATAGCATACCCTGCACATGCCTACACTTTAGCATGTCATTTATATAACTCCAGGAGCATCAGATCTATTATTTATTCATCAAATACCTATATTTTTATTTATTTTTTTATATGTGATATGATTGAATCGGATGGCTATCACCACACTGGGAAACTTGTATTGTTATGCATGTGACCGCACCGGATGCATTGTTCTATTGTGCATGTGAGCACGCCATGCGGATTGTATTGTTATGCATGTGACTACTCTAAGAAAATTGTGTTGGTATTCATGTGCTTAGGCTGGACGGATTGTGCTGTTATGTATGTGACCACACCGGGCGAATTCGTTATATTGAGCATGTGATCACACTAGATAGATTATGATATTTAGAGTGTGACAATACTGGGATGGAAGCACATTGAATTGGCCATGATTGTATGTGGATATGGATCCATCCCCTAGAGTCACCATCTCATATTTTTCTCATGATGGTGTACACACGGATATTAAGGATAACTGATCAATGGTTTGGAGCGGATATGAAAGGATGAGGAAATCTAGCCAATTATTGTTTTGGATTTTGATTTTATTTACTTGCATTTTTCGTGGTTTAATTATCCTATTTAATGCATACCATCTTTATATGTTGTAGCATTGACTAGGTAAAGAACTTGAGTAGTTACACACATACACTTAGAGGATTACTTCTGTGCTTTATGACATGATTACATCATTATTCCATACTTATTAAATTGATAAAATTGTACAAGTTATAGCAAGTATCATTTATAAGTCTAGCTTCATTTATATTGCCGAGGTTAGTTATGATACTTATTGAATACATTGGGCTAGTTGTAGTCATACTACACTCTGCGCTTAATTTTGTAGATCCAGGTGTGGCAACCAGTTATCAACAGTAAATTTGCATGTTGTGCTAAGCTTCGAGAGGCGAGGTAGAGCTACATTCTTGGCCTCAGTTTTGACTTGTCTTTTCTTATGTATCATTGATTTAGTTCAGACAGTATTGTTATTTAGTCTTTTAGACATGTATTTCAATATAGAGCTCATGACTATGTACTTACCAGTTTCTAGGGGAATTATCATGTATTAGCGGTGTTATGCTATATTAAAGTTTTAGACCTATGATATTACTATAAATTTTGTAGTTCTGGTTCGTTATTGTTATGTTTTGGCTTGCCTAGCTAGTGTGTTAGGCACCATCATGATGGATTGGTATTTTGGACCGTGACAAGTTGGTATCAGAGCCCTAGGTTCATAGGTATTACGAGTTGTGATAAAATTTTGTAGAGTTTTGCGGGTCGGTACAGAGGCTTTTGTATTTATCTTCGAGAGGATACGAACTGTTAGGAAACATCATTTTCTTGTATTCTTGTCGTATAGATTTGTTGTTTACAAAATTTGAACTTGACTCTTTTGTACTCTCCCAGATGGTAAGGACATGTGCTACCAGATCAGGAAAATGGCCACCAGTACCACCAGTTACAGCCGTAAAAGATCGTGGCTATGTTATAGGCCAAGGTGTGGCTTGTACCACAGCTAGGGTAGCACCTGTGGAGACACTAGTTGCCCCAGACTAGGAGTCGGTACCAGATATTGTTCAGCCTATGGGACCATCTCAGGCACTAGCAGTTCCCATATGATCCCAAGACTTTAGGAGACCTTAGCTTATATTTTGACTGTGTGCACGAGCCTGGCTCAAGCATTTCAGTTTCAACTGCACTAGCCACTCTACAAGCGGGGGGAGGTGCCAAGACTCCTACCACCCGTACTCCAGAGCAGCTAGTTCAGGGTCACCAGACACCAGATGTATTACCAGTTCAGCCAGTTATTGCCGCTCAGACCGAGGCCAGTCCCCATATGAGTGATGAGGATAAAAAGATATTAGAGCAGTTTGGGAGGCTTAAGCCTCCAGAGTTCAGTGGAGCATAGTCGGAGGATGCTAAGGATTTGATAGACCAGTGTCAGCGATTTTTCGCGCAGTAGATATTTTGGACAATAGTGGGTTTTCACACTACTTTTCAGTTGATAAGGGAAGATTACTGATGGTGCAGGCTTATGATTTGAGCAGGCCAGCCGATGCAGCGCCACTTACATGGCATGGGTTATCAGTTATCTTCTTAGAGAAGGTTGTCCCACAGACTCGCATGGAGGAGCTGCGTAGGTAGTTTGAGCAGCTACGCTAGGAGGATATGATAGTGACTCAGTATGAGATGAGATTTGCAGAGCTAGCTCGTCACGTGTTATGGTTGGTTCCTACTGAGAGGGAGAAGATTGGGAAGTTCATTGATTGAATCAACTATAGTTTATCTTCATTATGGTTCTGGAGCTTCCGATGGGTTCTAGGTTTGACCGCGTGGATGATATTGATAGACATTTAGAGCTAGTTCACAAGTAGAAGCGAGAGAATAAAAGGCCTTATAGTTTAGGTGGTTTTAGTAGTGCTTCATCTGGAGGTTAGTCCCATTACATCGTAGGTTGTTCTTCTAAACCCGTTCAGGCATCTCGCCATGTTCCTTGTGGTTCTTCAGTTAGCCACAGGTCCTGTAGTGCACGCCCAACTCAGTCATCATTCAGTGTATTGCTAGCATAGAGTTGTTACCATGATACATCTGCCTAAGTCTCCACAAGTAGCTCTATAGGCTATCAAGGTCAGCAGCCTTTAAAGGGCGGTTGCTATGAGTTCGGAGACTTGAGTCATCTCAAGAGAGATTGTCCCAGACTATTGAGTAGGGTTCCACAGCATAGTTCCCAACTTATGATTTTAGCACCAGCATTTACACCACCCGCACAGCAAGCTCGAGTGGGGCCCAGTCAGCTCAAGGCCTCCTTAGAGGAGTCAGGTGGCGATCAGGCACATTTCTATGCAGTTCTAGCTAGGCTAGAGGTATTTGCTTCTGATACTATGATCATAGGTATTGCCTTAGTATGCCACATGGATGCTTAGATATTATTTGATATGGGTTCCACTTATTAATGTATGGCATCATACTTTTCTCGTTATTTGGATATGCCTTGTGATTCTTTAGTTATGCATATTCATATATCTACAGTGGTGGGTGATTCTATTATTGTAGACCGTGTGTATCGGTCGTGTGTGGTGACTATTAGGGGTTTAAAGATGAGAGTTGGTTTTCCTACTTAGCATGGTTGATTTTGACGTGACTTCTCTGATACCACAGTACAAGGAACAGAGCAAGAGACTCCTAGAAAGCAAACTAAACCATAGATACGAATGTTTCCCTACAAAGGGACTGACTTCAACAACCCATAAGGGACGGCTTTCCAAGTTACACAAACAGTTAATTTGTTTGTAGTTGCAAAAGTTTTCCTACAAAAGGGGCTGGCTTCAACAACCCATAAGGGACGACTTGCTAAGCTACACAACTCAGAAAACTTTTGTACTATAACCAACATTAGCTGTTTATAACTCAGAAAAATTTCATACTACAATAAGCTAAGTTTCTTAGAGTATTCTTACTCTGTTTTCATTCATGGACTGGCCTTTCCATCCCTTCGAAAGAAAGAACAAGAGGGAAATTTAGAAAGCACTCATATGTGATATATCACAAAAAATTTACAAAGGTTACAATATGATTACAAGATGATCTTCCAACTACTGCAAGACCTCCTTTATATAAGGCTAAGAGGTTATTACAAGACAAACTTACATGATAAAATAAACCTATCTTACATGGAAAACTTTTCTTACAAGTGGGTCCTTCTTAGCATGTGAAGGACTTTAGGCAAAACAGCTAAAAAACACCTGAAAAAATGTGAAAGGGGTGAAATATACATGGTGTAGCATGTGAAAGTATGTGGGAGCATGTGACGCCATGTGAAAGTAGGGTGTTACATGTGACGAAGCATGTGGAAGCATGTGAAAACAAGTTGAAGTGGGGCCCAAATAGTATGGAAAGATGTGGAAATTTGTCTTGGCGTGGGTAGGATATTTTTTAGGGTATTTTGGTGGGTAATCTAGGATTATGGTGGGATTAGCAGGGATTTAGGTAATTATCCTTTATTGATTCTAGGTTTCTCTTCTAGGCATCTTTTCAAAGACCTTGTATAGTAATGCCTGGAATTTGACGGTCCTTCTTCGCTGTGCTTTTTCTCTTTTAGATTGAAAGATGTAATTTGCAACCTTAATCTAGAAAATGTCTTGAGTGATCTTTTCTCAGATGACTTCATATGGGGTTTGATATTCTTTTGCTTCTTCCTGGAATCATTCCCAGTGAGGATGATTGCTTGTATAATTCCATCTTGCCCAATCTTTTGGCCATATCTCTCTCGGGATGCACCTATTTTGCTAGAAAAGGATTTTTTTGCCTCGCTATATTATTATTCCATTGATAAAATTGATACGGGAAATTTCCACCAGAATGATGCTTCTGCTTGCGCCTACACTTTTCCATAGCAAAAATATTTTAAGAGATGGTGCAATGTTATCAAAATCCTTGAAGACGTTGCATTTGAATTCTATGAAAATATAATTCTGATAGCATAGGTACCAGAAAAACCATAATAGTTCTTGTGGAAAATCCTTGGCTTGAGCTATGAATACATGGCACAATGGATATTCTGGATTGACCCCATATGGCTTGAGAATGGATCCTCCATGTTTCTGGAAAACTTGGAGCTCATAATAAGTTCTTCGTTCCATAATAATTGATGGATCAAATGGATCCATGAGGTTGAACAACTCCGGTGGATGATATGTTTACTTTGACGAACTTGTTCCTAGTATACTTGAAAGCATGAAGATGTGGTTGATTAGCTTTTGCTTTGACTTCACTTTTGCTGGGGAAAATCTCTCTGAGAATTCTTCTAGTCGAGATAGAAAATCTACGAGAATATTATCCTTTCCTTTTAGGTGCCTGACTTGAAACTTATATGGAGAGAACCATTGAGCCCACTTGAGAATCTGAGGATTGGGAATAATTTTTGCATTTAACTAAATCATCTTTGGGAAGGCCTCCATATCCATTTCTATCAGAAATTCTCTATGAATAAGGAAGGAATTAAATTTCTTTATTCCATTCTTTACTGCAAGAATTTCCTTGAAAGTGGAATGTTAATGTTGCTCGGCATCTTTGAACTTTCCACTGGCATATCCGCAAATTTTCCTCTGGCCATCTTTTTCTTCAAATAGAATAGCACTCCAATATTCATTGCTAGCATCAGTTTGCAATATCTTCTTATAGACTGAAGGGATATAGAGAGACTTGATATTTTTAGAAATCTCCTTTATTTCCTTGACTGTTTCATCTTGTTTCTTTCCCATTGTGGAGAATTTTTCTTGAGCATCTATGTGAGTGGAGAAATATATGTAGAGATATTTGGGATTAAATCTCTCACATAATTTATTATGCCCAAAAATTATTGGATCTGCTTTATTGTGAGGTTGGTATCCGGAAATTTGAGTAATTCTTGACATATATATGGTCGTGTATTATATTCATCTTGGACAAAATGCATTCCAAGAAAAATCAATCTCCTTTTGAGCAAGAACCATCTTTTTTGCTGAGAGCATGATTCCGTATTGTGTTACCAATGCCTCAAATTGACGAAGCAAGTTGATATGTTCTTCTAATATATCACTAAATAACAGGACGTCATCAATGTAAACTAAAGAGGTATGGAGGATGGGTTAGAATATTTTTATCATGGCTTTTTGTAACAAGAAAGGTGCAGTTTTCAACCCGAAGGGCATGACTTTCCATTGAAAGTGATGATCGGGGATGCAAAATCCCATTTAGGTCTTTCTTCAGGGTAGATTCCCAATTGCCAAAATCCAGATTTTAAATCAAACTTGGAAAAATATTTGGCCTTAGCTAAGTGGGAGAAAAGGGTGAGTTTATTTGGGATAGGAAACTTATCATCTTGGAGGAAATGGTTAAGTGGTTGGTAGTTGATGACTAACTGAGTTTTCCTCTTGTCTGTTAAGCTCTTTTGTTGACATAAAATGCTTTGCATGCCCATTGTAAATCTGATGTCTCTATCAGATCAAATTCCAAAAGTTCTTCACATTCTTTCTTTGCAAGCTGAAGATGATCTGGATTCATCCCTGAATGACTAGCTTTTGTTGGATTGATGTTTTCATTTTTCTTGAAAGGGAGCTTGATAAACAACTCTTCATTTTTCCATAATGGGTGTTTCCCTTTCTTTATGAAATCCTTGTGGGATTCAGCACATGATTGTTCAATAAGATTTTGATCAATCTCTTTGATTTGTTCGTCATTGGTGATTTGGAATAGCCTTGGAATCTCAGAATAAAGTCTGAACTGCTTTTTGAGAGCTATACCATTAGCCTTGATCTGGAGCTGATCTCTAAGCTATTTGTAAATGTCGAATCTAATAATAAGATATTTTTCTGGTACATCAGATCCTAGCAGCTTCGTTCTGTACTTCAATCCTGGAAAGAACTCAATGGTGATCGGGTGCTTTGTAATGACAGTTGTGGTCAAGATTGCATTTGATGCAGAGTTGAAATGCTTAAAATGCGGCACCCATTGATCTTCAGGGAGAACAGGAGGATTTATGAGTGAGGAAGCAGCTCCAGTTTCAATGAAAGCAATACTCGAGTTGGTTTATCCCATTTGGATAAATAGACTTTGAGTTCTACTTGAGGAACAACTGCGAGAGCATTGATCTCCTCTCGAGCTTCGATTACTGGTTCTGAAATTTGGTAGTGATCATTGCATTGATCTTTATAGATATCAAGAGAGAATAAAGTTTCTTCATTAGGTTCATCATCCACAGAGAATATGGATTCAAGGTCCTCTTCTTTTCCGAGATGTATGCCAGTGTAATTTTCAATTTCTTCAATCAGTTTGACAGATCTTTTTGATTGTGGACAATTCTTAGCAAAATGTCCAATCTTATGACAAATAAAACATCTATTTTTCTTGTGAAAATTTACTGGCCCTCTCCGTCTGAAATATTTTGTGTGTCTCTTGGACCTTGATTTCCTGTCTGGAATTCTTGGCCATTCGAACCTTCTGAATTCTCTCCGTCGCCTAGATGTGTGGTAGGAACATCTTGATCCAGTGATTAGATTAGATTTGCGGCATGCTTTGTCAAGTGCTGGATTGTATTGGATAATTTTTTTTAAGGCAGAGCACTTCGTACAAATTTCATCCAATCTGAGGAAAATAGCTTGCCTGATGTAACCAATCTATGGGATTGTTATAGACTGAAACGTTTCTTCAATGATGGTCATGGTTCGACTTGCCAACAACTTTGGAAGGGAAGATACAAAGGCTTGCTTTAGATTGATGTCACCCTCGATCTCGAAGTATATCTTCGCCATTTTTTGAAAATGTCAATCAATGCCATTTATGTCAAATAACACACATTTCATCTCGAAGAGTTGTCTTCGCATTTTCTCCTGTCTTTGGCCAGTATCTTTGCAGAAAACTTCATGTAGGATCCTGATGTTGAAGGCAAAATCTTGGGATGTAAGAAAAGTATTTTTGTCTTGAATTCTAAGTGCATTCCACTAGTCTCTAAAGATTCCTGAGAACCATGAAGCGAGTTCTGAAAGGATGATATACTTCTCTCGTTCCACCAGATTTTTGGTCACCATCCAAGTATAGAGATTTTGAAACATTGACATCATCTAAGGTGAAAGTGCGGAAATCAGTTCCAACTGGTTTTGACATCATAGGCTCATATCTTCTTTCTGGGATTGGTTCATCTGTCATGCCTTATTGTTTCTCATCTACTTCAGATGTTTCTTCGTTGTGGATTCATTTCTTGATTGAGAGCTATCTTCCATTGTTTCATCTTCTGATGAATTTAGAGATTTCGACCATGGAGTATCTTCTTCTGATATGTATCTTGGCTGGGAGACATAAAGATCCGGAGCCTTCTAGTTAGAAATCATCAAATTTTCAGGGTTCGATCCTTTTGAACTTTCTCATTGGTCTCGCCTTTTCTTGGTTTGTTTCTATGCTGCAAGGGCATCTTTCCTTTTCCAAACCATTTTTGCGATATCAAAATCATGTTCTTCTTTTGATGGTTAGGTGAAAGAGATTGGATTTTGTGAGGTAGATGGAAAGGTAGAAAAGGTGTAGTCCAATTTAGATGTGGAATATGCTTGTGGAGACATATGGAAGAAAGTAGGCTTTGAAGGAAAAACTAGGGTTTTTTGTGGCTCAAAGTGTTCATTTTTCAAAAATTGAATTTGCTTTAATAGAAACCGTCTCCTTTTGTTGTTGTTGGAAAAATTGGAAAAGTGAAGTTCTTGGCGGACAAATCTCATATTGTAAATTTTCCAACCTTAGTTCCAAGGCTTTGATTAGTCGTGCATGGTGAGACAATGTCTGCTCCACCTTTTTCTCAATTGTTTCCACTTTGCTCATTAACTTGTTTTGTGCATGGGCCACATTTTTTATGGTGTTGCCAATATTGTTGAGCACTTTGTTCTGGCGATGGAATTTTCTGATTGCCAGTTCATTGTCGCTTCAATGTCACTTATTGGGGGGTTTTTCTCCAAAAGGTAGTACTATATTTTTCTTGGGGATTTTTGGAGAATGACTGGTACCCTCTTTTTTAAAAGGTTAAAGTGGAGGAAAATCTTGCGAGTGGCTGGAACTTGAAGGGCTCAATACGAATATTTGTGGATATGCGGACCTTTGAGTTGATGGAGTTTTAGGTTCAGGTGGCTTTTTGGATTCTGGGGTATGAGGTGATGTTGGTTTAGATTTGGGTGTGGTTTCACTATCCACCTAGCTTGTAGTGAATTTTTCTGGTAATTTTGGCCATTCTTGGGGTTTGTAACTGACAAGAAATTCATATTTATCTGGACGGCTTAATGAGCCAATTGTGGGGTCTTTACTTTCATATTTGGCTCGAAATTGCTTTTCAGTGGTTTTCCCCTTTTTCTTGGATTTCGATTTGGTCTCATTGAGGCCGAATCTTTCCTAATAATGCTGGTGGTTTTCATCATATTCTCCAATTGTGTCTTCTAAATAGCCTTGGCATTTGCAACCAAGATCCCAAGGGCAGTGTCCCGTAAAGGGGCATTTGAACCACCAAACTATTTTTCCTTCTTTGTCAAAATGTTGACACCAGTCATGTTCTTCCATGATGCTTTGTATATTCCAGAAAAATTCTCTATAAGGTTCTGGGTATGTATCTGTTGTATCTTTGGGTTGAATCATTTGGCAAGAGAAGATGGTTTTATTTGTTTTTTTGAGATGGGAATGGTCAAAGCTTATGCAAACGGTTTTGTCACTTTTTTGGTAAAAGTTGGTTCACCAGATTGTAGAGATTCCTCCGATTCTCTTTGCTTCTCGTAATTTGTGATCCGGAAATCAGGAAGGATTTTTACAAGCTCATCTCTGGAAATCTTTCTGGGTATTTGGGTGCATATGGTGTTTCCTTTTGTAGCATCAATATTTAAGAGTAAGGCATTTTCTCCTTCGGGTAGGCAAAGATCCATGGCATGATTTTGGACTCGCCATGCCATTTGGTGGTGAAGGGTAGCCTGGATGGAATCTTTGGCTTATGGGGCTCCCTGGATTTGGAATTGAATTTTTAGGGCTTCAGTTAGGTACGGGTCATAAAGGGACATGTTGAAATTTCGAAAGATAGTTATGAAGATTGTTCCAGCGTTTAGGGTAACTTCAACATTACCCAAATTTGCATGTTGGCATTCCAAATATTTTGTATCTAGAAAAGAAAGTCTAGCTACAACAGGTTGACCTTTTATTCCATTATATGTTTTATGCGGTTCGGATAGCACCAAAATGGATATGGATAAAACCACGATCTCTCCATTGTCTAGGAAAAGCATCTAGTATTTGAAGGGTGATAAATTGTTCCTCTCGAGTGGCAAGAATAGGATGCTAGTTAAGTTTTGAGGCAACAACATATTTCTTAACTCATTTTGGTCTGTGTTGAACTAAGGAACGAATTTGGGTCCAGGGTGCAAAGAATTTTTTGGCAAAAGCTGAGTAAGGGTTTATGATAGGTAGTTTAGTGGAGGATACTTTCTGTTTGTCAGGTAGGATATCTACTTCATAGAGGTAATCATATTTTCTGGACAAGGTTTTAAATATAGTAGGGGACACATTCATTTTTGCAAGGGAAGAGGATGATGGAAATGACTCAGGCATATTTAGTATACTGTTCCTCCCTCTAAAAGGATGGGCTGGCTCTGATACCATAGTACAAGGAATAGAGCAAGAGACTTCGAGAAAACAAATTAAACCATAGATACGAAAGTTTACCTACAAAGGGGCTGGCTTTAACAACCCATAATGCCGGGGTTGCCTAAGGTTGAGCGGAGAGGCTCCTTGGATTATGTTCCAGTAGAGTTATTTTATATTTGAAGGCTTGGCAGATGGTTGAGAAGGGATGTCTAGCATATATGGCCTTTGTGAGGGATGTTACTGTTGATACTCCTACCATTGAGACAGTTCCAGTAGTGAGAGATTTCCTAGATGTGTTTTTTGCATACCTACCAGGCATGCCACCCAATAGGGCATTGATTTTGGTATTGACATGGTGCCGGGCACTCAGCCTATACATATTCCTCCCTATCGTATGGCACCATCAGTATTAGAAGAATTAATGGAGCAGTTTCAGGAGCTAGTTGATAAGGGATTCATCGGGCCTAGTGTGTCACCTTAGGGTGCATCAATTTTGTTTGTGAAGAAGAAGGATGGTACTATGTGGATGTGCATTGATTACAACCAGTTGAACAAAGTCACAATCATGAACAAGTACACACAATTGCACATTTATGACTTATTTAACCAACTTCGGGGTGCTCGAGTGTTTTCCAATATTCATTTGAGGTTTTAAAATCATCAGCTGAAGATTAGGGATTCTGATGTCCGAAATAGTCACTACGAGTTTCTTGTGATGTCATTGGTTGACCAACGCTCCATCACCTTTATTCACGTGATTAGCATTTGTATTTTATCCATATCTTCATTCATTTGTCATAGTATTCATGGATGATATACCGGTGTACTCACGCAACCAGGAGGATCACGAGCAGCATCTGAGGATTGTACTCTAGACATTGAGGGAGAAATAGCTCTTTGCTAAATTATCAAGTGTGAGTTTTGGCTTGATTCTATGGCATTCTTCAGGCATATAGTGTCGAGTTAAGGGATCAAGGTAGATCTGAAGAAGATTGAGGCAGTTCAAAGTTGGCCCGAACCATCTTCAGCTACTGAAATTCAAAGTTTTCTTGGTTTGGCTGCCTATTAACGTCATTTTGTGGAGGGATTCATGTCCATTGATGCACCATTTACCAGATTGACTCACAAGGGTGCTCCATTCAAGTGGTCTGATGAGTGTGAGGAGAGCTTGTAGAAGCTCAAATCTACCTTGACCATAGCTCCAATTATAGTTTTTCCTTCAACATTGGGTTCATATACGTTTTATTATGATGCTTCACAGATTGGTATTAGATGTGTCTTGATGTGGAAGATAGGGTGATTGCTTATGTTTCATGCCAGTTGAAGCCTTATAAGAAGAACTACCTCGTTCATAATCTAGAGTTGTCAACTATTGTTCACGCATTGAAGGTTTGGAGTTACTATCTCTAGGCGTGTCTTGCGAGGAATCCATAGATTATCAAAGCCTCCAACATTTGTTTAAGCAAAAGGATCTGAACTTAAGGCAAAAGAGGTGGCTAGAGTTGTTGAAAGACTATGATATTACTTTTTTGTATCGTCCCAGAAAGGCCAATATGGTGATCGAAGCCTTGAGCAGGAAAGCGGAAAGTGTGGGTAGCCTTGAATATATTCTAGTTGGTGAGAAACTGTTAGCATTGGATGTTCAGGTGTTGGCAAATTAGTTTGTGAGATTGGATATTTCAGAGCCTAGCTGAGTTCTAGCTTGTATGGTTTCTTGATCTTCTTTGTAGGAGTACATTAGAGCATGTCAGTATAATGGCCCCCATTTGCTTGTCCTTAAGTACATAGTGTAGTGTGACAATGCCAAGAAGGTTTCTATTGGAGATGACGGGATGTTGAGGATGCGAGGTCGGTTTGTGTGCCAAATATAGATGGGTTGCATGAGTTGATTCTTGAGGAGGTCCATAGTTTGCGATATTCCATTCATTTAGGTGTCGTAAAGAAGTATCAGGATTTGAGGCAGCACTATTAGTAGAGTATAATGAAGAAATATATAGTAGAGTATGTGGCTCGGTGCTTGAACTATCAGCAAGTGAAGTACGAGCATCAAATCGGGGCAATTTTGCTTCAAATACTTGAGATTCCTAAGTGAAAATGGGAGAGTGTTACCATGGACTTCGTTGTTGGGCTCCCACGGACTTCGAAGAAATTTGATGCATTTTGGGTGATTGTATATTGATTGACTAAGTTTGCACATTTTATTCCGGTGGTGACTTCCTACTCTGCAAAGCGGTGGGCTCAAATTTATGGGCTCAGATTGACATTTAGGAGATTATCCTCTTGCATGGCGTGCCCATTTCCTACATTTTTATTGGGGCACGCAGTTCACATCACAATTTTAGAGGGTATTGTAGCAAAAGTTGGGCACACAGGTTGAGTTGAGAACAAAAGTTCACCTTTAGATGGTCGAGCAGTCCAAGCGCACCGTTTAGAACTTTGAGGACATGTTATGTGCATGTGTTATCGATTTTAGGGGTTCTTGGGATCAGTTTCTACTACTTGCAGAGTTTGCCTACAAAAATAGCTACCAATTGAGTCCTCAGATAGCTTCTTATAGGGCCTTATAAGGGAGATAGTGTCATTCTCCAATTGGATGGTTTAAGTCGGAAGAGGCTAGGTTGTTGGGTACTTATTTGGTTCGGGATGCCTTGGAGAAAGTCAAGTTGATTAAGGATCAGCTTTACACCGCACAATCCAAATAGAAGATTTATGCTGATAGGAAGGTTCGTAATGTTTCATATATGGTAGGTGAGAAGGTGTTACTCAGAGTTCCTCCCATGAAGGGTGTTATGAGGTTCGGAAAGAAAGGCAAGTTGAACCCTCGATATATTGGTCCTTTTTAGGTGCTTGAGAGGATTGGAAAGATGGCCTACGAGCTTGCATTGCCACCTAGTCTATCCGGTGGCAATGTTGCATGTTTGTATGCTCTGAAAGTACTATAGTGATTTGTTACATGTTTTAGATTTCAACACGGTTCAGTTATATATGATTTTGACTTATGATGTGGAGCCAGTGGCCATTTTAGATCGGCAGGTTCGAAATTTGAGATAAAAGAATATCGCATCAGCGAAAGTTCAATTAAGGGGTCATCCGATCGAGGAGACTACTTGGAGACTGAGCGGGATATGCAGAGCAGTTATCCACACCTATTTGAGACTCCAGGTATAATTCTAGTTCGTGGACAAATATTTGTTTAAGATGGGGAGAATGTAACGACCCAACCGATCATTTTTTGTATTGTAGCCTCGTTCCCCTATTTATAACTTTTTCAATGTTCATTTGTGGTTGTGTGACTTTGCGGGGGTGTTTGGATTGCTTTCGGGGAGGTTTTAGAGTAGTACACTTAGTGTTGGAAGCTTAAGATGAAAGAGTTAATCGGAGTTTGATTTTTTATGCAGACGAGTCCATAATTGAGTTTTGATAGTCCCAAAGCTACATATGGTGATTTTGGACTTAGGCGTATGTACAAATATTGATTTGGAGGTCTGTAGGTTGGTTTGAGGTTTTTTTTGCAAAAATTAGAAAGTTGAAGGTTTGGAAGTTTCAGAGGTTTTACCAAGAGTTAACTTTGTTGATATCGGATTCGGATATGTTCCGGTAACTAGAATAGGTCCGTTGTGTCAGTTGTGACTAGTGTGCAAAACTTGAGGTCATTCGAAGTTGATTTGATATATTTTGTCATTGATTTTTTAAGTTGGAAGTTCATTAGTTTTATTAGGCTTGAATTGGGTGTGATTCGTGAGTTAAAGTGTAACGACCCGACAGGTCGTTTCGAGCCCTAGCGCGTCGTTCAGCAATCTGAGGCCATGAGCAACTTCATTTCAGGGATTGTGACTTGTTCGCATAGTCGGAACTTAAATTCAGGAAGATCGAAGTTAAATTTAGATGAAAATTCTCATGTGAGAAGCTTAAAGTTGAAAGAATGAACTAGGATTGGAATTTTGAGTAAACGACATCAGAATAAGGATCTAAAGGTTCCAGCAGGTTCGTATGATGATTTCGGACTTGGGCGTATGCCCGAATTGGGTTTTGGATAACCCGGGAGCGTTTTGGCGCCTATTGTGGAAGTTATCATTTTAGAAGGAATTTCTTAAGTTTGGCTTGAAGTGCATTTCAGTGTTATCAATGTCCGTTTGGGATTTTGAGTTTGTGAATAGCTCCGTATGGTGATTCTGGAGTTGGGAGCACGATCGGAAGTGAATTCGGAGGTCCATAGGTCATTTTGAAGCCATTTGGCTAAAGATAGAAATTTAAAAGGCTTTTAAGAAGTTTGTCCGGAGGTTGACTTTTTTATATTGAAGTTGGAATCCAATTCCGGAGGTCGGAGTAGGTCGTAATGTCAAATACGACTTGTGTGCAAAATTTGAGGTCAATCAAACGTGATTTGATAAGTTTAAGCATCGGAAGTAGAAGTTGAAAAGTTCAAAGTTCATAAAGCTTGGATTGGTGGTCGATTGATGATTCTAACGTTTTTTGATATGATTTGAGGCCTCGAGCAAGTCTGTAATGTGTTTTGGGACTGGTTGGTATGATTGGTTGGGGTCCCGGGGGCCTCGGGTGAGTTCCGGGTGGTTATCGGATCAAAATTTGATTTTTGAGAAGGCTGGGGGCTGCTGCTTCTGGTATTTCCGCTTCTGCGGATTTGCGACCGCAGAAGCGGCTCCGCAGAAGTGGACCCACAGAAGTGAGGGAGAAGCCGCAGAAGCGGCTAGCGTGGAGCAGCCCAGGCATCGCAGAAGCAGCCCAGGGACCGCAGAAGCGGTTCCGCTTAAGCGGCCCCCATACCGCAGAAGCGGTCCACTCCCCATTAGGCCAAGCCGCAGAAGCAGCTAAAAGTCGCAGAAGCGACATCCGCAGAAGCGGAAGCAGCTGGGGCAGTGAGGATGTTTTAAGTTCGGGGTTGAGTTCATTTCAACCCCATTTTTCTTCCATTGGAGTCGATGGGGAGCAGCTTGGGGATGCCATTTTCGTCACTTGTCATGAGGTAAGTAATTTATGCTAGCTTTGAGTTAAATACAAGGTTTATACATGGATTTAGGCATGAAAATTAGTATAAAAATTGGGGTTTTGGTGGGAAACCTAGAAAATTATAATCTTGGATTTTAGCCACGATTTGAGTACAGAATTAAGAGAAAATGATGTATTTGAGTTCCTAAGGTTATGGGTAAACTTTATCTTCAAAAAGTTTTGGATTCCGGGCACGTGGACCCGAGGGCGTTTTGGTCAACTTTCCAATCGGGGTTTAGAATTGCTATAAATTAGTTTGTAATGAGTACCTTAGCATATATTAATGGATTTGTATCGCCATTGGCTAGTTTTGGGAGCTTTGGGCGTCAGTTCGAGCTTTCGGAAGAATGTAGAATGCCAATTATGGTTCTTCGGAGCGAGGTGAGTCTCCTTTCTAATCTTGTGAGAGGAAATTTACCCCATAGGTGAAGTGAATGATTATGTGCTCCTATTTGTGTATGCACGAGGTGACGAGAGTCCGTGCGTAGCTACTAATATGTTATTGTCCGGGTAGTCTAGGGCCCAAAATCATGTTATACTTGAGTAAATTATGAACTCATTGATGACTTGGATTGTTTAAATCACCCTTGATTAGTAAACGAATTTAAAAAGGGATTAAACATCATTTCCTGAATTTGTTAAACCGAGAATTGGCTTATTTGGATAATTATTCCTCGATAAAATTCTAATTGGCTACCTTAGCATGTATCTTACGTATACTTGCGTCGCATGGATACTTTGCGAGCAGGGTGATTGATCGCATTAAACTAATAAATGAAATTCTAAAAAAGACTTAAGCTTCCTTTTCTCAAAGTTATTAAAGAGAATTGGCCTTTCTTGGATAATTGCTCCATGTTGAATTCCTGACTGATTGTCTGTCTGTGTGTGTTTATTTTGGACCGGGCCGAACGCCTCGACAGATTAATAGATGCATCCATAGGCGCTCGTCGACCCTCTGCAAGTGCACATTTATTTCTGTTGGATCGGGCCGTTGCCTCGGTATGATTTGCGCATGCTTGTATTGCTGCCTGGACTTATTTAAGTCGTTTCATGCCTCACTCGGGCTCGAGATCATCTTGTTAATAATGAAAACAAATCTTGGAAAATTTCCTATAAAAGAATTACATGTTTACTTGTTTCCTCTATCTGGATAAAAATCATGTTAGAAAATAAATCCACTGTTTGATATGTATATTGAGAATAAATAACCGCCGGACCATTAGAGTGTGTCAAAGTTGACCATCTCGTCTCTACCCCTTCGGGATTAGGCGGGACACTCAGTGAGTACACGTTGATTACGTACTCATACTGCACTTCTGTGCATTTTTGTTGTACAGGTATATACACCTCTAGTAGCTTGTTGGGCGTAGCAACATGGATGACGCTGGGACTTGGAGAGCTGCATCATTGAGGCGACCGCAGCTAGAGCAGTTCCTTCCAATGTACCGTATTTACTTTCCGTCCACTATATTCCAGGCGGATGTTGTATTTTATTTCCCCTATCAGTAGTCGGTAACAGATTTGTACTAATTGTTATTATTTAAATTTGAATTCTAATAGTGGACTTTTATTTATAAAAATGGAAGGAAAAACCTTAGATTTTAAAAAGTATTAAAAGAGGAATTAATTGATAAGTTAGTTGGCTAGCCTGACAGAGGTGTCCGGCGCCACCACAACCCTTAGTGGATTTTGGGTCGTGACACATGGTATCAGAGCACTAGGTTCCCGTCGGTCTCACGAGTCATGAGCAAGTCTAGTAGAGTCTCGCGGATCGGTACAGAGACGTCTGTACTTATCCTCGGGAGGCTGCAGGACTGTTAGGAGTACTTCCCTTCTTGATTTCATTATCGTGCGGTTCGATTCCTTTGAGGCTTATGCCTTTGATTTCTTCCCACTCAATCTTACGCGACGCGAGCGCTTGTTATAAATCGAAAACTGAAGGATTGCAGTGGCACTATAAATGTGGTGCTGGATGATTTTCCAGTATAGTTGATTGGACTATTATAGTCGCGCTTTGGAGGGATATTCTATTGTTTCAGCTCAGTAATAGAACTTCTAAGAGCCTTGAGGCTAGGCACAGGTTGTCATGATGCTTATGAGCAATTATTCCGCAGCGTTGTTGTGATGGTGGGGCGTATTCCCACGGGTCGGACAGTGAATGGATTGAAGGGAGGTTTACTCAGTGTGTAATCAAGGGATTCAGTATTTTATTCCCGACAGGGAAAAGTCAAAAAAACTGAGGATGGTCAGAAGTGGACTGGTGGAAGTAATGAAACGTGGTGGAGTTCTCCTCTCCATTGGGGTGCTGTAGTCCTAATTGGATGTACTAAGTTTGTCGATGTTATAATCTGCTACAATTCGCCTTTATGACAGGATATTGTGAACTAGTATTGGATCTTCGACTGTCAGATATCGCATGGTGCAGTGGTTTAAGATCGAATATGAATTTCTAATGTTGACGGGTCGATAAAGATGACCTTTGGAAAGGTTTAAAGTAAGTAACAATGGCAGGTTCAAGTGCCACGAAGGTAGATTTTATCTGAGGCAACAATTGAGCAGCAAAGTATGATGAAGGACATGTGGGAAGTGTCAGGTGGTGCTTAAAACATCTAGGAGGCCAAGTATGAGGAGCAAGGTCGAGTGGTTAATTAAAGATATAAGTTCCGCCAAAGTGGGAGAGTGGCGGGTGTTTCATATGGGCTTGGTAGTAGGATGACGACACACCTTAAAGAGAGTTTGGATCGAGTTGGGGATTTTAATGATTGGTGATTGAAGCCTGCGGGTATGATGTGAAGTACTGACTATTATGCGGTAGAAGATTGATATGGCGGAAATGAGCTGCTTGAAATGGAGGAGGATGCAGCATAACCCTGAATTTGGAAGGATGTTGCCGCACGTTTAATTGATGTCCGAAAGGGGTGAATGGACTTGTGCAACTGGAAGGTGAGCTCGGACTCAGGATGGGATATTGGTGTCATAAGGAATGTACCCCGTGCAGCAGCGTGGGAAGATATCGGGAGGTGATTCCCCTATGTGGGTTATTCCCCGTGAGCAGGTTAGCGGTCGCGTAGTTGGCGAAGCTTCTGCAAAGAATTATATTGGTTGTTCAACAAAGAGATCGGTCGTGCGAATGTGGTTAATGATTCAGAATATGAAAATGAGGATTTACAGGAAGATTCTGAGAAATTTTGATAACTTATGACGAGAGGTTATGTCAATAAGAGGTAAAAAGGTCGGGCGAACTCAAGAATGGTAAAATGATGGCTTCAAGCTAAGTGGGAGAGTCCCACCGTTTGGGTTGTATGATTAACCACTTGCGTGATTTCTGGTTATTCGCATGTTGATGGATTATTTCAACTATGAGAAAAGACCATAAGTGATAATTCAAGCAAATGAATTGTTGGAGGCATGCGATGGTTGGCCTTATTGGCTCATGTCCGAACTTGGAAAAAGGTTCGGGATTTATGCCTTGTATGGATACAAGTTTCAGAGAAAGTGATTTTCGCCAGGTGCCTCGCCGAGAGAGTATTCGTGTGTTATAAGATCTATGGTGTGAGTTATGTTCGGGACCAAGTCAGAGCGGGTAGCTCTCAATAATGGTCCCAGTGAATTCAGAAGTTAAAGTGTGGTTCCCGATGATTTCGAGCCTATAAGTACAACTAAGAATCAAGCTTTGTAGCAGCTTATGAGAAGGTGCCCTGAATGTTCTATGAAGTTTTGACTTGTGGTGTAGCATCTGAAAGATATGAAATAGTTCGTGGGATTTGAGACACCCTAGTCTCGTAATTCAAGGACACTCAGGGTGAGTGTAGATGGAGTATGTTATGTGTTGAATGGAGTTAGTCTTATTTTTAAGGCAAGCAAGGAGGAATTGGAAGAAGGTAAATTGACTAGCCATAGTTGAATTGGCATATTGGGGCCAATGATCAGTTCGGTCCGCGACAACAAGTTACGTGTATGAATTGTGAGGGTATGTGTGAGGCCTTTCGGCCGCCGTGATTGATGATTTATCAGGGGCATTCTTCTATTGTGGCTTGTTATGTGGAAGCAGATTCCGAAAGGGCTATAGTGGCTTGGACCACTACTTGCAGATTTGCGCATTCTACGGTTATGGAAAATTACCTGTGTATTGCTATGATTCCCCTGAAGTGAGTTAAGTGGAAAGTTCGTATATGCCGAAGTGTTAAAATATTAATGATTTCGGAGTTATGATGAAAAATCATGTTCTATCGTATGTTGGCACGTTGGGTGCAGTGAGTAGCATGGGAATACGTAGTGAGGATCCAGGTTGTAGTTCAGTGTTGACAAGGATGTCACGAGCTCGGATGAGCAAGGAAAGGGTTGAATGATTAGAGTAAATTGGAATTGTCCTCAGCGTCACCTGATATCGATGTTTTGAGGAAGAGGTTTTGCATCCTGGTTAAGGATTCTGGATTGCTTTTCAGCATTAGTGCGTCCGATGGTTTAAATGTGCGGACCCGTTATTTATTTCGGAAGATTGTGGGAACGTGTTCCACGGGAAGATTGTACCAGTGTGGCATGTAGCCACTTGTTTGGCTAAAGATTTAAATCAAGTATGAGGAATTTGGTAATATCATTGCCTTGAAAATTTATGCCTAGAGGGCACCTTGTCTATTGGGTTATGAACCGAGGAGGTTTGCTACGGTTATGATGGTTGTTCTCGTGTGTTATGAGAAGAATGAAATATTGGTATGGACCTTTGAAAGGTCGTTGGCTTAATTTGATATGTTCAGGTTCGACTTGAGATCGTTGGATTGATTTATTTGTGAACCGGGCTTTGTATCAGGCCAGTTGTGTTCATTTCAGCGAGCGTTTCCCTATGGAGGAACAGTCAAGGTTTTATTTTGTCATCAGCTATCCCAGGTAGTGATGCATTGCACCGTGTGAGTTTTGGGACGGCCTGAGAAATTGCGTATGTGTTGAGGTTCCGCGTTGCGATGATGTTAGGAGAGCAGGATGGCTCTTGAGATTTAGATTTTGTATCGCATCTCAGTTGTGCTTGAGTTTTGTAGCCTATAGCACTATGTGTTTTCTCAGGGATGGTATTATGCACTTAGCGTGCTTACGATAAAAAATTCGATATTTTTATTGTAACTAGCAAATTTAGCTCGAAGTGCAATCTCCTTATGTGAGATCTATGTGTGTATCGGGTGGCACGCCACCATGGGTATGTCATTTGGATCGAGTTGCGTGCCACAATAGTGTGATGTCGATTCTGGTCCTCTATGTGTTATTTGTTTTGTGTGTTTCGCATCCTATCTTCTAAGGAAAGTCTGTATTAGTGCGGGGGTTAGGTAATTCCTTCTAGAGTTCGATTTCCGTTTGTGTTGCATTCGGATTGGTGGCCTATTGGTACATTTTGAAGTCATATGAGACTTGTGATCGCATTCGGAGTGGCTTAATGCCTGAGCAGTTCGTACTGGGTAAGATGAGATTGTGGGATTTAGGATCAGTGCAATTTGATTATATGAAGTATATTAAGGAGCGAAGATCATTAATTGGTTCAAAATATGGTAATATTTCTTGTGAGAAGTATAGACTCGATGGTTGGTTGACTCGACAGTTGATTATGAATTTCGGCATCTCATCCGTCGTGGCGGTATCGTAATAGTTAGAATAAGACCTATGTAGGTCATGAGGTGCAATGGGGAGCATCGGATTTGTGGAATTTCGATTAATTCAAACAGAAATGTTATTGTGGTCCTATGAGTAAAGTGATGCAGAGTGTGAATTTAGCAAAGTTAGTCATGTTTGAGTACAACGTGTAGTGATTTATACGGTGATCGTATGTTGGAAACAAGCCTGGCATAGAATTCTAGATGTTGGAATTGGGCTCTAAGGCTTATTTGCTTGAATAAAAGGGAATATCTTCAGGATTTATCGAGCCAATGTGCTCAGCTAAGTTGTGGTAGCACGGGGAGGTGCATGAGAAGTTAAACATCAATTTCAGACTACTTCAGTATAGTTCTTAGCACGTTTGAGGACGAACGTATGTTTAAATGGGAGAGAATGTAACGACCCGACTGGTTGTTTTGAGCCCTAGCGCGTTGTTCAGTAGTCTGAAGCCATGAGCAGCTTCATTTCAGGGATTGTGACTTGTTCGCATGGTCGGAACTTAAATTCAGGAAGATCGGAGTTAAATTTAGATGAAAATTCTCATTTGAGAAGCTTAAAGTTGAAAGAATGAACTAGGATTGGAATTTTGAGTAAACGGCCTCGGAATCAGGATCTGAAGGTTCCAGCAGGTTTGTATGATGATTTTGGCCTTGGGCGTACGCCCGGATTGGGTTTTGGATAACCCGGGAGCGTTCTGGCGCCTATTGTGGAAGTTAGCATTTTAGAAGGAATTTCTTAAGTTTGGCTTGAAGTGCATTTCAGTGTTATCGATGTCCGTTTGGGATTCCATGTCTGTGAATAGCTCCGTATGGTGATTCTGGAGTTGGGAGCGCGATCGGAAGTGAATTCGGAGGTCCATAGGTCATTTTGAAGCCTTTTGGCTAAAGATAGAAATTTGAAGGCTTTTGAGAAGTTTGACCGGAGGTTGACTTTTTGATATCAGAGTCGAAATCCGATTCCTGAAGTTAAAGTAGGTCCGTAATGTCTAATATGACTTGTGTGCAAAATTTGAGGTCAATCGGACGTGATTTGATAGGTTTAAGCATAAGAAGTAGAAGTTGAAAAGTTCAAAGTTCATAAAGCTTGGATTGGAGGTCGATTGATGATTCTAACGTTGTTTGATATGATTTGAGGCCTCGAGCAAGTCCGTAATGTGTTTTGGGATTGGTTGGGGTCCCGGGGGCCTCGGGTGAGTTCCGGGTGATTATCGGATCAAAATTTGATTTTTGAGAAGGCTAGGGGCTGTTGCTTCTGGTATTTCCGCTTCTGCGGATTTGGGACCGTAGAAGCGGCCCCGCAGAAGCGAAGGAGAAGCCGCAGAAGTGCTATCGTGGAGCAGCCCAGGCATCACCGAAGCGGCCCAGGGACCGCGAAAGCAATTCCGCTTAAGCGGCCCAGGGACCGCGGAAGCGATTCCGCTTAAGCGGCCCCCAGACCGCTAAAGCGGTCCGCTCCCCTTTAGCCCAAGCCCCCGAAGCAGCTAAAAGTCACAGAAGCGACATCCGTAGAAGCGGACAAAATGATGCAGAAGTGGAAGCAGCTGGGGCTGTGAGGATGTTTTATGTTCGGGGTTGAGTTCATTTCAACCCCTTTTTTCTTCCATTGGAGTCGATGGGGAGCAGCTTGGGGATGCCATTTTCGTCACTTGTCATGAGGTAAGTAATTTATGCTAGCTTTGAGTTAAATACAAGATTTATACATGGATTTAGGCATGAAAATTAGTATAAAAATTGGGGTTTTGGTGGGAAACTTAGAAAATTATAATCTTGGATTTTAGCTACGATTTGAGTATGGAATTAAGAGAAAATTATATATTTGAGTTCCTAAGGTTATGGGTAAACTTTATCTTCAAAATGTTTTGGATTCCAGGCACGTGGGCCCGAGGGCGTTTTGTTCAACTTTCCAATCGGGGTTAGGAATTGCTATAAATTAGTTTGTAATGAGTACCTTAGCATATATTAATGGATTTATATCGCCATTGGCTAGTTTTGGGAGCTTTGGGCGTCGGTTTGAGCCTTCGGAAGAATGTAGAATGCCGATTATGGATCTTCGGAGCGAGGTGAGTCTCCTTTCTAATCTTGTGAGGGGAAATTTACTCCATAGGTGAAGTGAATGATTATGTGCTCCTATTTATGGGGGCTACGTACGTACGAGGTGACGAGAGTCCGTGCGTAGCTACTAATATGTTATTGTCCGGGTAGTTTAGGACCCAAAAGCATGTTATACTTGAGTAAATTATGAACTCATTGGTTACTTGGATAGTTTAAACCACCTTGATTAGTAAACAAATTTAAAAAGAGATTAAACATCATTTCCTTAAACCGAGAATTGGCTTATTTGGATAATTATTCCTCGATAAAATTCTAATTAGCTACCTGAGCATGTATCTTACGTGTACCTGCGTCGCATGGATGATTTGCGAGCAGGGTGATTGATCGCATTAAACTAATAAATGAAATTCTAAAAAAGACTTAAACTTCATTTTCTCAAAGTTATTAAAGAGAATTGGCCTTTCTTGGATAATTGCTCCATGTTGAATTCCTGAGTGATTGTCTGTCTGTGTGTGTTTATTTTGGACTGGGCCGAACGCCTCGGCAGATTAATAGATGCATCTATAGGCGCGCCATCGACCCTCGGCAAGTGCACATTTATTTCTGTTGGATCAGGTCATCGCCTCGGTATGATTTGTGCATGCTTGTATTGCTGCCTGGACTTATTTAAGTCGTTGCATGCCTCACTCGGGCTCAAGATCATCTTGTTAATAATAAAAAGAAATCTTGGAAAATTTCCTATGAAAGAATTACATGTTTACTTGTTTCCTCTATCTGGATAAAAATCATGTTAGAAAATAAATCCACTGTTTGATATTTATATTGAGAATAAATAACCGTTGGATCATTAGAATGCGTTAAAGTTGACCATCTCATCTCTACCCCTTCGGGATTAGGAGGGACACTCACTGAATTCATGTTGATTACATACTCATACTACACTTCTGTGCATTTTGTGTTGCACAGGTATATACACCTCTAGCAGCTTGTTGAGCGTAGCAGCATGGATGATCTGGGACTAGGTGAGCTGCATCATTGAGGCGACCGTAGCTAGAGTAGTTCCTTCCAATGTACCGTATTTACTTTCCGTCCACTGTATTCTAGGCGAATGTTGTATTTTATTTCACCTATCAGTAGTCGCTCATGTACTTGTGACACCGGATTTTTGGGATAGTTTACAACAGATTTGTACTAATTGTTATTATTTAAATTTGAATTCTAATAGTGGACTTTTATTTATAAAAATGGAAGAAAAAACCTTAGATTTTCAAAAGTATTGAAAGAGGAATTAATTGATAAGTTAGTTGGCTGGCCTGACAGAGGTGTCCGGCGCCACCACGACCTTAGTGGATTTTGGGTCGTGACATAAAGGTTGTTTGATGTGATTTGAGGCTTAGACTAAGTTTGTACTATGTTTTAGGACCTTTAGATATTTTTGGATGGGGTCCCAAGGGCCTCCGGTGTGATTCAGATCAAGTTCGACTTCATTTTGGTCTTGTTGGACTAATGATTATTATGCATCTGGTTTCCTTATTCGCGATCTTGAAGAGAAGATCCCAATCACGTAGGGTTATTTGGTGGCTGGTGGAAATTATTCTTTGTGTTCGCGAGTTCATGGACATGTTCGTAAAGGTTGAGGCGGGTTGTTCTTCGCGAATACGAGCTAGGTCACGCGTAATCATAGAAAGGAGGTAAGGCTCAGGGTGGAAGGCATTTGTTCATCGCAGTCGCGAGAACCAAACCGCGATCGCGAAGCTTTAGGATGTTTGACCATCGCGTTCACAACTAGGCTATCGCTTTGGCGTTTAAGGTTTTGTCAACTGGTATGATTTGTGTTTCGCTAACGCGAGGCATTTATCGTGTTTGCAAAGAGGAACACATGGACATCAGCTTTAAAAAAACCCACTTTGAGGGTTAGAGAAAATATATCATATTTTGAGTTGTAGAGCTCGATTTTGGGCGATTTTGGAGGGGAACGTCTTGGATCGGGATAAGTGTTTCTGAATCGGAATTTTCATTTATCATGATTCCATCCTTGTTTTTATCATCTATTTTTTGACTTGGAATAGAAACTTGGGGATTTTGTAGTAACTTTTCCAAAATGAAAATGGAGATTTGAAGGTCAAAAGTCAGAATTGGATGATCTTGGTGTGATTGGACTCGTAATCGAATGGGTGTTCAAAATTTGTGAATTTTGTCATATTTTGAGGTGTGGGCCTAGGGTTGAATGTTTGGGTTAACTTTTTTATTTCGGTTAAAGATCTTACCTTTATCATTTGAAATCAGTTTCTATCGCTTCTATTGATTATATTTAGTTGATTTGGATAGATTCGGTCGTTCAAAGGTTGATACAAATAGGAAGGGCTTGTTAAAGGAGTAATTTGGCTTGCTTGATGTAAGTATCTTATTTAAACTTGGTTGAGGCACTAGTTGCCTAAATTATTTTTGATAGCTACGTGTTTTTGGTGCACATATGTGTGGGGTTGAGCCCATATGCAAGCACCGATTTATCCATGCTCGGGGTAGTTCTTAGGCTATGATATACGTAAAGTTCACTGTTAAACTTTAAGCCATAATATTTCTCATATTTGTAAACTTATTGCGAACTATTTGAGCCATGTTTGATGGCTACAAAGAGATTAAATTCCTGAATGAACTTGAGAAATTCTATTTCAGTGATGAAATTGCCGATTTGAGCTTTAATAGCACACCTTGCACATGCCTACACTTTTGCATGTCATTTATACTAGTCCAAGAGTATAAGATATGGCATTCATTCATCACATACATGTATTCTTGTTTATTTTCTCTTGTGTGATAAGATTGGACTGGATGCATGTGACCACGCATGACAGATTGTATTGTTATGCTGGTGACCACGACAGGCGGATTGTGTTGTTATGCTTGTGATCATGCCGGGCGGATTGTATTGTTATACTTGTGACCACGTCTGTAATGACCCAGCCGGTCATTTTTAGAATTTATGCCTGATCCCCTATTAACTGCTTTCCCCGTGTTTATTTCTGCTATTTTGATCTGCTGGGTTGTTCGGTTTTGAGTTTCGTAGAATTTTGGGACACTTAGTCCCTAAATGAGAGCTTAAGTGTTGGAAATTTGACCGTAGTCAGAACAATGTAAAGACGGCCTCCGAATGGAATTCTGATGGTTTCGTAAGGTTCGTTGGGTGATTTCAGGCTTAGGGGCGTGATCAGATTGCATTTTAGAGGTCCGTAGCTAATTTAGGCTTGAAATGCCAAAAGTTGGATTTTTTAAGTTTCCGGTTCGATAGTGAGATTTTGACCCGAGGGTCAGAATGGAATTTCGGATGTTGTAGTAGCTCTGTAGTGTTGAATATGATGTGTATGCAAAATTTGAGGTAATTCGGACGAGGTTTAATAGAATTTTAGATCGAAAGCATAAATTTTGAATTTTTGAAGTTCTTAGGCTTGAATCCGATGTTAAATTGGTGTTTCGATGTTTTTTTAGGTGTTTTAAGGATTGGTATAAATTTGGATAGTGGTATATGACTTGTTCGTGCTCTTGGTTGACGTCCCAGTGGCCTAGGGATGATTTTGGGTGGTTAACGACAAGTTTGGAGTTGAGAAGTTGCAGTTGAAGTTTCAAGTCAGCTGTCATAACCACACTTGCATCTTGGGGACCGCAGGTGCGAGACCGCAGAAGCGGTTGGACAGCCGCAAAAGCAGTTTGAGGCTTGAGAGAGAGTTGACCACAGTTGCGGTTAGGGCACCACAAAAGCGGCGCCGCATCTGCGGTAAATGGATCGCAGGTGCAGAAGTCCCCCTTTAGTGAAATATCCCAGATGCGACCTTGGCTCCGCAGAAGCGGGACGGCACGTGCGGTCCCAGGACCGCAGATGCGGTTTTACACAGCAAAAAAGAGGAAAAATCGAGGGTTTTATTCAAACTTGGAAAAATCAATTTGGAGCTCGGGGTAGGGCTATTTTGTGAGGTTTTTGAAGAGGAGATCATTGGCTAACACTTTCTTGTTCCTTTCTAGTTATATTCCATTAATCATATCTTAGTTTTGTCATTTAAATTCGGATTTGGAGATGAAAATTGAGAAAAATGGGAAGAAAGTTCTTCGACCTAGAATTCGAATTTTGATGGGGAATTTGACCTTGGATTTTGATAATTTTGGTATGCATTAACTCGTGAGAGTACGAGGATTCTGAAAATATGAATTTTACTCCATTCCGAGACGTGGGTCCGGGGGGTGTTTTGGTCATTACACCTAATTTTGCTTATTAGCTTAAAATGTATTTGTAGAATTAGTTATTTGAAGTATTATTTACATTATGCAATTGAATTGAATAGATTTGGGCAATTTGGAGTCGAATACTTGTGGCAAGAACGTGGTTTCTGGTTGATATTGAGCTGGTTCGAGGTAAGTGGCTTACCTAACCTTGTGTGAGGGACCTCCCCCTTAGGATTTGGTATATTTGTTAATTAAAATGCCTTGTACGCAAGGTGACGAGTGCATACTTGTTCTAATTGTTGAAAAATTCGGTTTCCATTAAGTACTTCAAATTCTATTTTCCTTTCCTGTTTACACTACTTGCAAGTTAGCATGTTGTTAGCTTAGGGAAGCATGTCTAATTAATTTAACTGCTTATTTGTTCTACTGTACTACTTGAATTTTGTGCAGCATGCTAGGTCAGGAATACCTGCTTTACCTTGGTGAAAAATTGATTTAATTGAGTTTCTTGTTGTTGTTGTGTATTTACTTTGGGACTAAGGGACGGTATCCCAGGAGCTCCCTGTATGTTTACTTTGGGAGTACAGATTTGTATTTTCGGAGATCCCCCTACCTTTTACATTAGAACTACGGGATTGCACCCAGTAGATTCCCCAATATTGAGTATTTTTATTTGGGACTACAAATGTTGTATTCTAGTAGATGCCCGCGCATTTATGAGTTGGACTATGGGACTTCAACCTGGAGATCCAATGGATATTATATTTGGAGACTATAGGACGGTATCATGGGAGATCCCCCGGCTGTTACCTCTGTGTTTAGCTGCATTTGTTTACCGTGATTACTTGTTTTCTATTTTAGTTGTCATTTTCCTTTATATCCTGTGTTACTCTTAGTGTTGTACTCATTTATACTACTCTGTTCTACGCTGTCAAACTTTATATTATATTTAATCTCAGTAGGGCCCGAACCTTCCTTGTCACTACCCGACCGAGGTCAGGCTTGGTATATACCGAGTACCGCTGTGGTGTAGTCATCCCTTCCTGCGCATGTTTTTCATATGCAGATTCAGGTACCTCTACTCAGACTTACCATCCTTGAGGCGAGGCGATCTTTCAAAGGCTTCAAGGTATATCTTCCACGTCCGCAGACCGAAGAGTCTCTCTCCATTCTCTCTTGTAGTTACAGCCATACTGCAGTTACTTTGTTTTAGGCATTTTGGAGTTAGAGCAATATGTAGTATTCTTAGCTTGTGATTTCATGAGATTCCGAATTTTGGGAAAAGTATTAGTATTCGAAAGTTGATATGGTGTATGCCGAGCGGCACTATTAAACATTGTTTTATTCACTATTTTCGTCTTTACTTGTTTTCTTCTGCAAATTGATTTATTTTTCCACATTATAGGCTTACCTAGTCGTAGGGACTATGTGCCATCATGCTGGTTCATGGAAGGCGAACCGGGGTCATGACAAGTTAGTGTCAGAGCTCTAGGTTCATAGGAGTCATGAATCACAAGCCAGTTTATTCGAGTCTCGCTGATTGATACGGAGACGTCTATACTTATCTACGAAAGGCTATGTAACTGTTAGTAAAATTCCACTTTGTTTGATTTTCTTGTCGTGCAAGATTTCTTATGTCACAATTCTAAACTTATGTCTTCTATTCTATCATAGATGGTGAAGACACGTGCTACCCGAGATGATCAGGCACCCACGCCCTATACTGGAGCCATCAGAGGCGAGGGCCGGGGTAGAGGCTGAGGACGTGCTCGTGGTGCAGCCAGAGCACCTGCGCAAGCTACCACTGAGGTGCTACAAGCCGGAGTCTAGACACCTGATACGTCTGCTACTACTCCATCACTCTAGGAGACTTTGGCGCCGTTTATGATTATGTACACCACTCTAGCTCAAGCAGGGTTGCTTCCCCTTGTTGCAGCTACATCCCAGGCCGAGGGAGGAGCACAGACTCTTGCTGCCTGTACTCCTGAGCAGCGAATGTATGTTGATCAGGTCCCAGAGGCTATTCCTGTACAGCTGGTGGCCCCATCTCAGCCCGAGGAGAGGGCACTACTTTCAGAGGAGCAGAAGAGGCTTGGGAGGTTCAAGAAGTATCAGCCTCCTACATTTAACAGGCTAGCCTCAGATGATGCCCTTGGATTTCTTGAGGAGTACTATCATATCCTCCGTACTATGGGCATATCAGGATCGAGCAGGGTTTCCTTCACTACCTTCCAGATTCGAGGAGCCATCTATCAGTAATGGCGTGTTTATGAGTTAGACAGCCCGAATGAGGTAGCTTCCCTGACTTAGGCTTAGTTTTTAGATATGTTCGCGAAGGAGTATGTCCCCCAGAGTCTTAAGGACGCCTGGCACGTAGAGTTTGAGCATTTGTGCTAGGGTACTATGGCTGTCTCAGAGTATGTTGTCTGTTACACCGACTTGGCTAGACGTGCACCAGCTTTGGTCTCTACGGTTCGCGAGAAGGTTCGCTGGTTTATTGAGGGCCTTATTCCCAACATTAGGTCTAGCATGGCTCGTGAGCTAGAGATAGATATTTCTTATCATCAGGTGGTGAGCATTGCTAGGAGGATTGAGGGCATGCATGCTAGGGATAGAGAGGAGAGGGAGGCCTAGAGGTCTCAAGAGTCGGGCCATTATTTTGGTGCCCGTGTCCCAGTTGCAGGTCGTCATGGTAGGGGTTATATGAGTGGTCCCGTTCATTTAGCTCTTCCAGCATCTAATAGTGTTCCAGCTCCACCTAGGACTCAGGAGCCTTATTATGCAGCTCCAGTATCTAGTGCGCCTCCTGCATGGGGTGCTTCCAGTGGTCAATCCAGCAGACCTGGACCGAGCCAATCCTAGCCACCACGTCCTCCCAAAGCATTTTTTGAGTGTGGTGACACACGCCATATGGTGAGGGATTTCCCTAGACTTAGGAGGGGGTGCACCTCCACAGACTTCTCAGCCACAATATGCCCCGCAGAGTTCTCAGGCTACGATCCCAGCACCAGTTGCTACCCTACCAGACCAGCCAGCTAGAGGTGGACGTTGGGGAGGTAGAGGTCGCCCTCGAGGGGGAGGCCAGGCCAGATACAATGCACTGCATTCCCGTACTGAGGCTGTCACCTCCAATTCTGTCATCACATGTACTATCTTGGTCTATCACAGAGATGCATCAGTTCTATTCGATCCAGGCTCCATGTATTGCTCTGTGTCTCCTTATTTTGCTCTGCATTTGGGTGTATATCGGGATTCTTTGAGTTTCCCTATTTACGTCTCTGCCCTTGTGGGAGATTCTCTTATTGTGGATGTCACACATCCTTTTTTACACACTACCCCGAAGGATAATGTATATGGGAGTTTTTCCACTTTAAGTGACATTATTCGAAATAGGATTATTTATTTATTTTTAGAGTTGCCACTTGGGATAGGATTGGCTTTTGGTGTCCCAAGTTACCGATTTAACTTGAATCCCAAATTGAGGAAAATTTTTGACTTCCCAATTAGAGTCTGCGAACCAGAAATTCTGAATAAGGAATTTTGTTGACCCAAGGGAAGGTGTTAGGCACCCCCGGATCCCATGGTTCTAGCATGGTCGCTTAAATTGTTATAAATGGCTAAAATATATTTAACTATTTTTACGAAAGTGAACATCGTTTAAAAACGTGTTTTGGATCACGTCACATGAAATGCACCCGGATCCTCGACACATTTTAATTCAACGTTTTCGAATTTGGATTTGGGTTGCTGAAATGCACACCCATATTTAAGAAGGTAGAATTATTAAAGATCGCGCCTAAAGCGACTAACGTATCATTATCTTTGCGGGAGGCCGTGAAATTCGCTAAACTGCACGTCACAAATTCTAAGTATTTTAATATAAGCAATTAATGAGGGCCCCGCAATTTATGGGTTTTGTTTGGCGAGGCTCATCTCATTTTTTATTAAAAGCCAACCTAAAGCAACTACGATTTTTCTATTTATTTTTGTCTCTAAAAGGGCTAATTAACTTGCATTTATAAATTCGGGCCTCGAATTCAAGATCGAATTCAAACAAAAGGGGGAACCCTCTTAATTTGAACCTGCCACATAATTCGAAACCCAAATTTATATTTGCGAATTAATTCTCGTACCCCTATATAATCTTTGAGGTTTTTTTGACTTATAACGATTTTTTGGGCATTATAGGTTTGGCCCAGAACTGTAAACCATCAATTAGTGAAAAGGCAAACTAAACAGGCTGCCCGCGTTGGGCCTTTGAAGGCTGGCCCACGACTGGTCGCGTCTTATAAAGGATAATTGGAGTGGGCTCATAGTAAGCTCAACATTTCTTGAACTTCAAGTAACGTGAGAGTTTGCAATATAATGCTGAAAGTGAATGCTGAGTTTGATTCATGACAAGCTTAATTAGTAATGATCCAACAAATAGTTTTCCGGTTCAATTTCAAACAGATGATCTAGCTATCCTATGCATCTTGTTTGACTTATTTAATAATTGCTGAAGCTTGTGACTTATACATTTGGCCTCTAACTCATTGTCCTTGAAAACAACTTTCAAACACGAAAATGTAAACTAAAGTATTATCACCTAAAACTACTGGATGTCACAATAATATAATGATAGCAAAGTTGACCTAGCACACTATAACTAACATTTGCTTGATCACTCTTACCAGTTCAAGTACTCCAGTTAACTACGAACGGAATAATTAAGGCTATTAATAGACCTTAAGTTCTAATAATCCATAACAGTATACCATCAGTCCTAATTATACAGTCTTTCCAATTTAATTACATAACAAGTCTGAATAGTCCTGATTAATACACAGAGTACTATCTAACATTAATACATATGTGTTCAAATGAAAGTAATTACATATAGAACTAATGATGGAAACAAAAGTAGATTTGTATGGCAGAAATACTGTATCATATTGATTTCATGTTTATTCATATACAATGGATGGAACTTCATCATTATGGACCATAAGTGTACCTGGAATTGAAACAAAAGAGGAGAAGAGATGATCAACAGGTAGGTTTGAATAGCCAGCAGTATCAACAATCAGCAAATAAACCCAGACTTTAAGTCAAGTAACCCTGGATTCAACTCAAAATTATTTCAGAAACTTCGACAATCTTAAACACTGCAACAAGGAACACTGAAACCAGAAATTCAACTTTGAAACTTTGAATTTGTGAAGAACTTTTCCAATAGAACAGTAACTTCAGTTTTTGTACTTTTTTTAGCTTTTCTATTGTATTTTTGTATGCTTTTTTTTTTGGATTTTTGGTGGGGATTGAGGTCTAAAAGAAGGTTTCTAATGCTATATCACCTCAGATCTGAACCTCTTTAGTTTGAGATTCAAATTTGAAGTTCAAACTTGAAGAAGGAGATTTTTTAGGGGGAATTTGAGGCTGGAAGGAATTTTTGGGAATTTTCAGACCTAAAAAACTTGTAAAAGAAGGCATTAGGGGTGCCTTTTATAGGCAAGGATTGGGGCAGAATGTTCTAGAATGGTTTTCCTATTTTTCCCCTTTTTATTTTCAGAAATTGACTATTAGACCCTAACTTTATGACTTGTTACCCAAGTTACTGCATTACAAATGCAGAAACTTACACTAAGGCCCCCTTCTAGAAGGCCCTAGGGTGTTCTTCTAGCTATAAAAACCTATACTACCCTTGCTTGAATTCTAAAACTACTATGTCTTAACAAACCAGCCCTTTTCCATGCCCAAATTACCCCTGACTACTCCCTGAAATTACTTACCAACCCAAACCCCTTTTGCTTTAATTAAAATTCAACCAAGGTTAA
This sequence comes from Nicotiana glauca, assembly GCA_026770625.1. Lineage (NCBI taxonomy): Eukaryota > Viridiplantae > Streptophyta > Magnoliopsida > Solanales > Solanaceae > Nicotiana > Nicotiana glauca. The sequence continues at coordinate 43,409 of MU768442.1, forward strand.
TTGAAGGCTAAGTTATTCAGCTATATCCAAACTAGTGTCAAAATTCTAAGACCGAATCCAATTAATGCTAATTGAGACTGAAAATTGATCCTAAATCCCACTACTATCAATTATCGACTAACAAAGACTAATTACACTTAAGCACTAAAAAATGAATCATCAAAGAATCAAAACTAACACTTGAATTAACTAATTAGAATCCATGAAACAAGATTAACTCAGAACTGAACTAAAAATCAGGAAACTAACAATCAACAGATACTAATCAATGACCCATTTACGAATTAAGACTGACCTACTACGAGTTAAACTAACCTAATATGAGAAAACCTAAATCGTGGCTAAATTAACCGAAACATGGATGAATGGATCAACAAAGGCTTAAACGAATTTTGGAGATTAACAAAATTAAACTACCCTAAAGAAAAACAATGACAAGCATACTGAAAATTACAAAATGAACCTAAGAGAATAAAATCATGAATCGAAGAACATGGGAATAAAATAAAATACCTCAAGCTTCAAATCCGACGGCCTTTATTGACAAAATCAGACCATAACCATCCTTAATTAGGTGTTTCCCATGAGAAAACACCTAATTAAGGGCTATTATAACCCGGAAACCGTTTTATCCCCAGTTTGTAAAAGTTAGCGTTCTGAGGTCAAATTTCGATTTAAGATTTGACAGAACGAGGATGATTCGGAGATTGAGGGTCATGAGTTTTGGATGAGGGGTATAAGGAGAGTGTATGGTGTTAAGTTGGGGTTATTTGGGTGAATTTGCATTTTGGCCGAATTTTCGATCTGAAATTCGAGAAGATCGATGGGGATTTGAGGGAAATGGATTTGAGGATTGGAATGAGGAGGAAGAGAGGAGTAAGGGGTGTAATTTTGGGGTTATTTGGAGTATCACCACCGGCGGAGGCGATTTCCGGCCGGCGGAGGAAGGCGGAAGCACGGCGGGGTAACAGTGGTGTTACACCGGTGACTGGATACGAGGAGGGCGATATATGTTTTAGGGTTTGGGTGTATTTTCGGACACTTTTATTCAAATGGGAGGATCGATGGGGGCCGTTGGATGAGGAAAAATCAATGGCCCAGATCAATGACACCAAACAGCGTCATTTCAATTAGTACAGGGGCATGCCGGGTTTTGGGGTGTGGACTGGGCTGGTTTTGGTCCAAATTGTAAAGGGTTTTGGTAATTTTGGTTTGGGTTGCCCGAAATTGGCCCAAGCATTTGCCAACCCATGCCTTTATTTCATTTTCTATTTGTTTCTCTTCTTTTCTTTTATTTTGTGCTTTATTTATTACTATTTTTCCTTGAGTTTTTTTTTCTGATTTTATTAAATGCAAAAAATTAAAATAAAACCTAATTTATTTCCAAAATTAAGATAATTAATTCCTAAAATTGTTTAAAGTCTATTTCGTGACCAATTCAACAATTAACAATTAAAATGCAAAAGTGGACTATTTTTGTTATTTTCTTTATATTTTGTTCTAGAAACAACTTAACCACTAATTAATCCTAAAATATGAAATCAGATCCTAAATGCAAATGTCATGCTTATTTTTTATATTTTTCATATGAATTAAAATGAACAAATAAAATGCAAACAATTAACAGAAAATAACATAAAATTCACACAAGTGTAAAATAATGAAAGAAAAATTTTTGTCTGAATTTTTGGGAATAATTCATGTAGGGAAAAATCACATGCTCACAGCTACCCCTCTTTGCTCGGGAACACGCAGAGTTCTCAGACAAGGATAAGTGAGCGAATACGAGCGAATTTTGCCCATTTGAATACTCCGTGTGAAGCATTTTTGAAAATCATCTGACTGCACCCTGCTTCGGAGGTTGCCTACATATCCTTGGCTAAAAAGGAATCAGGTCAGTGTAGTTCGGGAATGTTTGGTAGCTGGGACTACCAGGAGCTGTGATTTCACTGCTGTTGCAGCTACTACTGCTTGCTGATCTCCTTATTACACCAAAAGGAAAATCAAAGCTAAGCTAGCTATGCCTATCAACTATGAGTTACAAGATTCCTATCTATAATTCTCTTGAAACTTGTTCTTGAGTCTTAGCTGATTTTGCCGTGGACTTCGATCTGAATCTTGATGCTCAAGTTGTAGGTGTTCACTTCATCATGCAGCATTAGGTCAAAAATAGGATCAGCGGGGCTTGTGACTTCAATCAGGTTTTGAGCAATCAACACCCTTACTCGCTTCACATTTGAGTTCATTTCTTTTTGTTCTTTTCTTCTTTTCTTGATTCTGGATTAATACTCATTCCATTGGTCATCTTGCCCTGTGTCTTGAGGTCGACCTGCTTAAGATATCAAAACAAACAAACAAACGAAATTTTCTGCCCCAGTTTTCACTAGGAAAATTTCGTGAGTTAGTCGTGACACATATCTAAGCGATCAAATCAGGATTGTATAGGGAGATCCTCAGTTTTTTGGACGGGATTTGGAAAGAAAAAGTTCTACGGTTTTATGGCTGGGAGATCCTCGGTTTTTTTGGCCGGGATTTGGAAAGAAAAAGCTCCGCGATTTTTTGGCCGGGATTTGGAAAGAAAAAGCTCCTCGTTTTTTTGGCCAGGAGATCCTCGGTTTTTGGCTGGGATTTGGAAAAAGAGCTCCACGGTTTTTTTGACCGGGAGATCCTCAATTTTTTGGCCGGGATTTGGAAAGAAAAAGCTCCTCGGCTTTTTGGCCGGGAGATCCTCAATTTTTTGGCCGGGATTTGGAAAGAAAAAGCTCCATGGTTTTTTGGCCGGGAGATCCTCGGTTTTTGGCCGGGATTTGGAAAGAAAAAGCTCCACGATTTTTTGGCCGAGAGATCCTCGATTTTTTGGCCGGGATTTGGAAAGAAAGAGCTCCTATACTACTATGATTTGTTTTTGTTTTGGGATTTTCATTTTCTTTTCTTCTTTTTCCTTCTTTTTTTTTTTATATTTTCTTTTTATTTTCCTTTTCATTTTGCAAAACTCATGAAAGAATTTCGGGAAAACTTCCTTTTTGGTGCTTTCCTGCTGCAAAGCTGTTTCAGCGCTTGCACATTTCATTTCTTTTTGGGTAGCACCTGCTTCTTGCACGGTTGCTCTGAATAAGACATGTTTTCAACAAATAACAATTTGTTAGCTTGAAACGGTGGTTGATTTTGTGGTCTTGATCGTCCCGATTGCTTGATCCCGGCCCCCTTTCTGTTGAGAACTTTGTTGCTTGTTGGCCTTGAGGGTGAATCTCTTTTCAAACCGACCGGGTTTAACTCTCAGGATTTCATTATGACTTGCCCGTGTGGGCTTTGGCCTTTTCACTTTATTTTGCCCTTAGGACCTTTGCCTTCGACTTCCTTTCAAATGTCTTCACTTTGAAAGCATCAATCACCATGGTCAATCGGGATTGGACTGGCGCACCCACTGAGGCTGGGTATTTTCTTTGGCTTTTGCCAGCGAAGCCCTATAGAACCAGCCCTGCCACCTTTTCTTTGCAGTAATTACAGAATCAGCATTAAATTGAAAGGGATTCAAAGAAGAAATATACAAAAGGCAAGCAGATGAGTTTAAAGAGAAGCATCCCTTTCGGGGGAAAATAAGGACTTATTTGGGGTACGCATGTTGGCTTCAATGAACATGACATGCTTCTTGGACTGGACGCCTGACCCACACAAGCTTTCCAACTTCTCGTGAACCCATTGATCCGCATTTCAGAACCAGGGAACCTTGCCAGGACTCTTTTAGTGGCGAGATGTCTTCTCTTTGGCTGACAGCACCCTTTGTGGGTTTTCACCAATCGACCTCTCTCATTTCTCTTCTTACCGTCGCCCGATAGTGCTCTTTGCGAGTTTTCACTAAACGGACTCTCTCATTTTTAGTTTCTCTACTCGCCATCGCCTTATGGTGCCCGAAGGTTTTCACCGATAAGACTCTTTCCTTTTATTTCTCTCAATTTGCGTTGTGTCAGATTCCAACAATGACGTTTTCCACTTCCTTGCCTTTTCTAATTCATCGGAAGGACTTGGACAAGGTCATTGGGGTAAAAAGGATTTTGGGCGGAACTACAACTTTGGAACCATTTCGGTGGATTCATAGCCGAACCATCATATCATCTGCCCCAGTTTCAGTTTTTGAGGAAATTGGGATTTTTGTTTTGGTGTGACTGAACCTCGGGGAGAGGCTGCCTACGTATCCTTACGGAATCAAGTCGAACGTAGTTCAGGCAAGTTTGGTTTTTGTATTTGTTTTGTTTTGTTTTTCTTTTCTCTTTCTTTTTCCTTTCCTTTTTCTTTTCTTTTCTTTTCTTTTTTTTCTTTTTTTTTTTGATAGTATTTCCGGGTTCCAAAGAGGGTAGCCAAATGAACGGAAATGGCTCAAAAGGTTTAACGAAGGATTGATAGTGTTTGGGGTAGCGGGAAGAAAGGCCTTCGTCATCTCAATTGCATAAAAGCCATCGCCACAGAAGGTCTAGACTTAGTACCTTTTTACTGAATCTGTATTGACTGCTGTTTCGGGATCATTTCCTTCGATGTCTCCCAGGTACAATGCTCCTCTTGGCAATATCTTCCGGATTATGTATAGGCCCTTCCAATTAGGAGCAAACTTTTCTTTTGCTTCCTGGTGATGAGGGAGAATGCGCTTGAGCACGAGCTGTCCCACTTCAAAATTCCTGGGACGTACTTTCTTGTTATAGGTGCGGGCCATTCATTGTTGGTACAACTTCCCGTGGCACACTGCGGCCATCAGTTTTTCATCAATTAATGACAGCTGCTCTAGCTGGATTTCAACCCACTCACTGTCCTCAAATTCTGCTTCAACGATTATACGAAGCGAAGTGATTTCTACTTCTGCTGGTATGACTGCTTCAGTTCCGTAAACCAACAAGTACGGGGTAGCTACAATTGATGTGCGCACTGTGGTGCGATACCCGAGTAATGCAAAAGGCAGTTTTTTATGCCATTGCCTGGAGCTTTGAATCATCTTTCTCAAAATCTTTTTAATGTTCTTATTTGCTGCTTCAACGGCACCATTGGCTTTTGGCCAATAAGGGGTAGAGTTTCTATGTGTTATCTTGAATTATTCACATACCTCTCCCATCAGACGACTATTCAAGTTTTAGCATTGTCGGTAATGATAGTTGCAGGAATGCCAAAATGGCAAATGAGATTGGAGCGCACAAAGTCTACCACAACTTTCTTGGTGACCGACTTGAGAGTGATGGCCTCAACCCATTTTGCGAAATAATCGATTGCAACCAATATGAATCTATGTCCGTTTGAAGCTTTCAGCTTAATCGGCCCAATGACATCCATACCCCAAGCAACAAACGGCCAAGGTGCTCACATCGGATGAAGCTCTGTTGGAGGTGCATGAGTCGAATCGTCGTGCACCTGGCATTGATGGCATTCTCGAACAAAGCTGAAGCAATCCTTTTCCATGGTTATCCAATAATATCCCGCCCGCAGGATTTTCTTTGCCAAAACATATCCATTTATATGAGGTCCGCACACCCCTGCGTGCACTTCATGCATAATTATTCCGGCTTCCTAGGTATCAACGCATCTTAGCAAGTTGAGGTCCGGGGTCCTTTTATACAAAACGTCACCGCTTAAAAAGAAACCACTCGCATGTCATCTAATGGTTCTCTTCTGATCTCCAGTGGCTTGCTCGGGGTATTCTTGTGCTTTCAGAAATCTTTTGATATCATAATACCAGGGCTGAATGCTGGGTTCCACCCCAACCGCATTACAATAACCGTCCCTTTCATTGATTTGAATTTCCAGGGGATCAATATGGGCATTGCCTGGGTAAGGAAGCATTGAAGCTAAAGTGGCGAGTGCATCAGCTTGTTCATTGTGACATCGAGGGATGTACCTGAGCTCTATTGACTTGAAGCGTTTAGTGAGATCTTCCACGTGTTGTCGATATAGAATGAGCTTAACGTCTCGAGTCTCCCACTCCCCCTGTGCTTGCCGGATAATCAAATTGGAGGCCCCCATGATCAATAAGTCTTCGACATCTTGGTCAATTGCCATATTCATGCCCATGATGCAAGCTTCATATTCAGCTGTATTATTTGTGCAGAAGAATCGGAGCCTAGCCGTAGCTGGATAGTGCTGACCATTGGGTGATATCAAGATTGCCCCAATGCCTATACCTCTTGCATTTAATGCTCAGTCAAAGAACATTTTCCAAGCACGAGTGTCTTCAGAGATAACTTCTACTGAATTAACTTCTTCATATAGGAAGTATATGCTCAATGGTTGGTATTCCTCGTCAATCGGGTTTTCCGCTAAATGATCTGCCAACGCCTGGGCTTTCATTGTCGTGCGAGTGACAAAGACTATGTCAAATTGAGTGAGCAGGATTTGCCATTTTTCCAGTCTTCCCGTGGGTATCGGTTTCTGGAATATGTATTTCAACGGATCCAACCTGGTGATGAGGTAGGTAGTGTGGGCTTGAAGATAGTGTCTCAATTTCTGAGCGACCCACGTCAGAGCACAACATGTTCTCTCCAACAAAGTATATTTGGCCTCGTAGCTGGTGAACTTCTTACTCAGATAGTAGATCGCCTGCTCTTTCTTGCCGGTTGTATCGTGTTGCCCCAAAACGCAACCAAAAGAATTTTCCTACACCGTCAGATACAAGAAGAGAGGTCGCCCTGGCTCGGATGGGACCAACACCGGAGGATTTGACAGATATTCCTTGATCTTGTCGAAGGCCTCTTGACATTCGGATGTCCATTTGATTGCTGCGTCTTTCTTCAACAGTTTGAATATGGGCTCACATGTGGTAGTCAGTTGAGCAATGAATCGCTAATACAGTTTAACCTACCCAATAAACTAATCACGTCTTTCTTAGTTCTCAGAGGAGGCAGATCTCGGATGGCCTTTATCTTTGTTGGATTTAACTCAATACCTCTCCTACTGACTATGAAGCCCAAGGGCTTGCCTGAGGGGACTCCGAAGGCACATTTGGCCGGATTCAGCTTCAAATCATACTTGCGCAGCCATTCAAAGAACTTTCTCAAATCTCGAATGTGGTCACTCTGAGTTCGCGACTTGATGATTACGTCATCCACATACACCTCTATCTCTTGATGCATCATGTCGTGGAAAATGGCAGTCATGGCTCTTATATAGGTTGCCCCGGCATTCTTCAGCCCAAATGGCATGACCCGATAGCAGTAGGTACCCCAGGGTGTAATGAAAGCTGTCTTTTCAGCATCTTCTTCATCCATCAACACCTGGTGATATCCTGCGTAACCATCCACAAAGGACTGTATTTCATGTTCGGCGCAGTTATCAACAAGGATGTGGATGTTTGGCAACGGAAATTATCTTTGGGAATCGCCCTATTCAAATCTCGATAGTCCACTCACACCCGGGTTTTTCCATCTTTCTTTGGCACTAGAACCACATTGGCTAGCCATGTAGTATATCGGACCACTCGGATTACCCCCGCCTTCAGTTGTTTTGTGATTTCTTCTTTAATTTTATCACTGATATCAGTTTTAAACTTTCTTTGCTTTTGCCGCACTGGAGGAGAATCGGGGTAAATTGGCAATTTGTGCACCACTAGATCCACACTTAGTCCTGGCATGTCATCATACGACCAAGAAAACACATCTTTAAACTCAAACAAGAGTTGGATTATTGCATTTCGAGTTTTCTCATATGTGTGAATGCTTATTTTGGTTTCCCTTATTTCTTCGGCAATTCCCAAATTAACCGGTTCAGTGTCATTCAGATTTGGCTTAGGTTTGTTCTCAAATTGTTCCAATTCTCGGTTTATCTTCCTGAAAGCCTCTTCTTTATCATATTCCAGTTCTTGATTCATTATTTCACAGTTAGACAGCGTATTTGAGTCTGGGCATGAAGTCCGCAAGCATGTTATTTAAAGCCGCATTATTATAACTGAAAAGAAAAGATGAAATGGAAAAATAACAAAAATCAGAAAGAATAAAGAGAAAATAGATGATAAAATATTGATTTCATTTCTTGGAATTTGGAAAGATAACAGGGTTTACATTCAATAATTTAAAAGACAAGAAACTAAAAGAAACATCCGAGTTACACCCTGAAACAACTCGAGATGCAAAAAAGGTGACAGGGCTAGTCTACTGGGACTCCCGCCTGATCGGGAATGGCGTAGCCTTCCAATTTTGGAGTTTGGCGTCTGGTCCCATGTAGAGCACCTCAGCGGTGCTAGTCCCTTCCCCTGGCTAGACCATGTTGGTTTCATAAAGCATTTGCCTCATAGCTCCACAGATATCTTCTATTTCATCAGCGGTGAACACCTCATCATCTTTTTCTTCGCCATACTTAGGCTTGACAAAGGTCTCATACAGATGTGGCAATGGTTGCGGCAAAACCCATCCTTCTCTCTTTCTTTCGTCGGCCCAATTCTCATCATCTGGGGTAGGGAGGAAGCCTATCCCTAAATACTTTTTTGCTATGGGTAGCGTTACCGTTTCGGATATTCCTTGCAAAGATTTTCTCAACCCTTTTCCTGGTTTGAAACCATGTCTAATCATTTCTTTGGCTACCATGATCGAAGCAATAGATAAGAAAGGCTGGGGGCATGGATGTCCTTCCACATACTGATCAGCTACCACAATTTCAAAGGCTTGATATACAATATGCTCACTTCCCTCCCTCACCTCCAGGCAGGGGATAGATGGGTCACGATATATGGACTTCTCACCCTCCCCGTGAACCACGATCTCCTGATCTTCATGCTCAAATTTCACCATCTGGTGGAGGGCAGAGGGCACAGCTCCTGCAGCATGAATCCAAGGCCTTCCCAGAAGAAAATTGTAAGATGTATCCATGTCTAACACCTAGAAAGTCACCTCGAAATCCACTGGGCCTATGGTCAGTATCAAATCAATTTCACCGATGGTATCTCTTTTAACACCATTGAAAGCTCTCACGCAAACATTATTTGGATGAATCCTTCCCGTCCCTATCTCCATTCCTTGCAAAGTGGAGAGTGGGCAGATGTCGACCCCCGAGCCTCTGTCCACCATGACCCGTTTAACGTAGTAACCTTCATATTTGATAGTCAGGTGCAAGGCTTTATTGTGGGCAGCTCCTTTTGGAGGCAAATCACTTTTACTAAAAGAGAGTTGGTTGACGACGAAGAATCTTTCTGCCATCCTTTCAAGTTGTTCAACCGAAGTCTTGACCGACACATATGCTTTGTTCCGAGTTTTCATAAGGATCTTCTGATGTTCGGCAGATTTGGTCATAAGTGACAACAGTGACACTTGCTCAGGACACTTCCTCAATTAGTCTACTGTTTCATAATCCGGCATTTTCATTTTTTGAAAGAAGGTCTCTGCTTCTTCAGCGCTCACCGGCTTCTTAGATGGAAAACGCTTTCGTGTGGCACTGTTTACCTCTTGTATATTTGAATATTTTTCAACAGGGACTATTCCTGGAAGTTCTCCCAAAATTTCCTTGCCTTTGTATGTGACCACTGTTTGTTGATAGTTACACGGCACTGCGAAGGGGTCGGTCATGGGCTTCTGTGGTGCGCATCCAATAACCACTGGCTCACTCAGCCGAGGCGGTTTAATTGTCCCCAGCACCACATAGGCCCCTTTTGGCACATACATTTGTGTCCCTTTCTTCACTTCATACTTCCTCGGAGTGCTCACAACTAGTGGTTTCTCATGGCGACCTCGCAGAACATAAAGAACCCCGTGTTTAGGAGGCACCGACTGTGCTTTTCTCCTCAGGCTCAATTTTGACAGTTTTATCCTTCTTCCCCCCTTTTTTCCTGCTTCGAGGCTACCTTGGGCTTCCTTTCGGCATCGGCAATAGCAATTATGGCTTTCAGAGCCAGATCAAAGTCTCGATCTTTACAAATCATACCGATTATCGGCCCGTTGGTGTGAGCGGGCAAAGGATTATTGGTGACATTAGGGGCTTCTTCATCCCTCAACACTATTTTCCCTTGTTCAATCAAATCTTCCACATCTTTTTTCAACATCCAGCAGTTGTCAGTATTGTGCCCTTCAGCCCCTGAATGATAGGCACAATGAACACCCCGTTGATAAGCTGGAGATTCCGGGTTTGGCTTGTTTTGGGGAATAGGCTATAATAGGTTCATCTGGACGAGCTTCGGGAACAAACTGGAATATGGTTCACCAATCGGAGTAAAATTTGGTTGCCTAGGTAGTTCCCAAGGGCGGAAATTATTTTGTGGTGGTCGGGGGTTATATTGGTTTTGGTAAGGAGGCTGGTTTCTTTGGAATGGAGGTGGGTTTAGGTTAGTTTGTGGTTGCGGTGGACAAAAGTTTGAGCATTCATTACCGCATAAGGTGGAGGAGCATAAGTCATATCTGTGTGAGGGTAATAGTGCTGAGGGGCTCTTTCTGAGAACACCGGTCTAGAAGCCCAGTACCTTCTTCCTCTCGATGCCTCCATCACTGTTTCTTCTTTATTTTTGCCCTTAGCCATTCCTCCAGCGCCTTGGATGGCTTGGGAGGTTGCTCTTATGGCCGACATGCTCAATATTCTGCCCGTTTTTAGGCCATTCTCTACCATGTCTTGATTTTTATTGCCTCTGCCAAAGGCTTACCCATGGCGGACATCATATTTTGAAAATAATCTGCCTCTTGAGCCTGTAGGAAAATAGTGACCATCTCAACCTCATCCATTGGAGGCTTCACCCTTGACGCCTATTCACGCCATTTAATTGCATATTCGCGGAAACTCTCTGATGGCTTTTTCTTTAGATTCGCCGAGGAGTTCCTATCTGGCGCAATGTCTATATTGTACTGAAATTGTCAGACGAAATCTCGGGCAAGGTCATCCCATATATGCCAACGCAAGACATCCTAATCCATAGACCACTCTGAAGCGATACCAATCAAGCTTTCCCCGAAATATGCCATCAATAATTCCTCTTTGCCGCCGGCACCCCGTAACTGATTGCAGTACCTTTTCAAGTGAGTGATGGGGTCGTCATGCCCATCATACTTTTCAAATTTTGGCATTATGAATCCTGATGGCAAGTGTACATGCGGGAACATACACAAGTCTGTATAGGAGACGCTTTTCTGCCCGCTCAAGCCTTACATATTTTTCAAGCTTTGCTCGAGGTTTCTCATTCTCTTTGCCATATCGTCCTGCTCTGGGGCTTTGGGGGTTTTATCCTGCCCTGGCGTAAGCTCATATGGTGGCTGAGAGTAGGTGTACTGAGGATAATGAGGAGGATCAGCTTGAAAGACGGGATTTTGGAATATGAGGACCGAAGGGTCAAAGTGTGCTTTGGTAGTGATGGTCGGGTTGTTGCGGAGGCTGGTGGAGCTGTGAAGATATTGGGAGCAATTCCGGATTGGAAAACCTGGGGGTGAGCCTCAGAGGGTGTTCCGAAGAAATTAGCAGTTATAGTAGGTTGCCCTAGAGGAATATTTGGGCGGCTGATAGGGACAGTGGTAGCACCTCCAGATCTAGGGAACAACTCCGGGAATCCGGGGATAGTGCTTAGAGGTTCTTTTTCGTTGTTCCAAGAATCCCAAATTTAGATCAATCATAGGTGCAGGATCCGATTTTCTTCAACTGTATAGGATTCGGAGGCCGGGATCCCAGATATTGGGCTGTCTTCGGGTATGGGGATTGTAGGCAGGGTCATTTCAGATGACATCTCTATTTTTCCTTTGGATCTGGTGAAGTATCGATGCGAGGCCAGTTTACCACAAACCAACCACAGTTTCTAAAATACTCAGCTGGATTTAACAGCAACCACGGTTAGTTTGAAACAAGTAACAGATAGGTAACTACACATTGGAGTGTGATGCACCTATACAGTTAAATGAATATCTACATGTTTGCTTCGGCTGCATGCGTCATCCCGGCTTTTCTCTTATTCCTTTTCTCTTTTCTTTCTCTTTTGTTTTATTTTTTCTCATTTTCTTTTCCCTCTTTTTCATTTTTTGCTTTTTCTTTTCTTTGGCCATGGTTTTTCTCTCAATGCCTTATTTTCTTTCTTTGTGTTTCTTTTCCTTGTTTTTCCCTCGTATTTCTCTTTTTCTTTTTCCTCGGGATTACGGTCGAATCTTATATAGATTGTCTACGTATCATGACCCCGCATGAATCAGACCAAGCGTAGTACTTGCAAATAAATGCAAAAGTAAGAAAACAATTTTTAGGAATTTTCAATTTTTCATTAAATAACAACTGCGGTTACAAAAGCTAATAGACTATTTGTTTTTCTTTTATTGAAAAGGAAATTACAAAAATAGACTTGAAAGCAAAAATACAGACTCGATTAACTAAGAATACATCAATGCTTCAAATCCTGGGGCCCGCGGAGCATCGATCGGCATCGCCGCGGGCCTACGTGCAAGACCCCTTTGCAATTGATCTAAATCATTGACCTGGCGAACAAATATCATCACTGAGGCAAAGGACGTGGTACGACCCATTCGCTCACCGGCCTGACACTTCATGACAATATAGTGGGCAATGTTTCTGATCCTTTCTCTGATTCGGCCCTTTTCTTGGAGGAGTCGGCTTATTTGTTGTGTACGAGCCTCTAGCACCTGAGAGTCCTGGAAGTGCAGGTCTTGTAGCAATTTTATTTCCTTTTCCATCTCTGCAATTAACCCATAGCACTGGTTCATCTCGGCTTGGAATTCTTTACCCCGCTGAGCTGTCTTTTCTTCTATGGTATTCATTTTTCTCTTTATTTTGGCAATGGTCCACTCGTAGTTTCTCCTCATTTGTTACACAAATTGGCTATTTCTTCAGTCTTCTTAGCCCACTGTGCTCGAAGCCTTACCATGTTTCCCTCGAATTTTTCTAATTCTTCTTGGTAGTCCGAGATTTGTCTCTTTAATCCTTTGATCAACCTTTCATCAGATAGACTTCGTTCTTGGTTCCCGGCATCTATTTTCATTTGCTTAATTTGGGTTTTGAGTGCATCGTTCTCCTGAGCTAATTTCTTTTTATCACCCTCGTCGGCTGCAGTGTGTACACTTTTGTCAAATTGGAGGTCCCGGACCTGTTGCTCCAACTATCCTATTCTAACTCGGTACTCCTTCTCCTTTGCTTGCCAATCCCATTGAACCTGGACCCCATCGGTAAATTGCTGCACGTGCGGTCTTTTAGCGGGTCTCTCTGGGATTTGAAATCTTTTTCCAAACCATGTCAGATACTTGGGATTTACCTCGCTTCTAGCTTGGTCTTGTATTATGGTTTTAGGCTCGAGGAACCGACACTTATTCCATATCTTTCGGATTCTGCCTTCAGGAAATGCGGCCTTCGGGCCTAACTCAATGACGTGCTTACTTAGGTCTTCATCATTGTGCACTGTTTGGAATCTTCCAAGTTGTCGCAAGACCCGGTAAGGAGCGTAAGGCTGTATGCTTCGGATACCCATCAAAAGAATATAGGGGACCTCTGACGATGTGTATAGAGCTTCAGTAGCAGGAAGCCACCCATAAGTCCATTCAACTTTATCTGCAGTCAGGGATCTTAAGCATGACGACCAAGCCTCACTACCCTCAGGGAACTCAATACTTGTCACCCGGGTCTCAAATTCTGTAATGCAACTCAACCCAGTTAAACCGTAGTTTATATAGCCAGTGCGGTGATAGAGGTGTTCCTGCATCCACAACTGTAAGAGCAAATTGCAACCTTGAAAGAATTTCCCGCCTTCGCGACATTTTGTCAAATCCCGGTACATTTCTGCTATGATCAGAGAAACCAGTGTGCTAGTAGGTTTTTTCATGGCAACATCTAGCATCCCTACGAGGCCGAGGTCTATATGACCATCTTTTCTCGAACAAACCACCACTCCCAGAAAGGCTACCATAAAGGCTAATCCCCATAGGGCTTCCCATTTCTCTTTATTTTCGGCATGTGTCAAGCCAGTGTTGGGTTCCTCGAAACCTTTTGGGTTGCCATACCGGTGATATAGGAAATGCAATGTACAGCACCCTTCCACCAGGATCTTGAATATCTCGACTGATGTTCAACAAATCCAAAAACCTATGAAGGTTTACCGGTCGTGGGGCCAGTGGGTATCTGCCTCGAAGGTTCCCATTGAGGCCTGCGTATCCCATAATCTCCTCTAAGGTAGGTGTGAGGTCAAAATCTGAAAATCGGAATACATTACGGGTCGGGTCCCAAAATGGTATTAGTGCCTCAATGATATCCTTTCTCGGTTTGATGTTCAGTAGATCAACTAGACCGCCCGAAATCTTGACCACAGTCTCTCTGCTTCCTTTTCCTAGATCATGCCACAACATATGGAGTTTCAAAGAGATCTCACTCAAGATTGAGAAGGTTTCGATGTTACTTGAGGTCATCATGCACGTTTATTTAAAAAGGGAATTTTAATGACTTATTTTGAGAACTGGCTATTTTTGCAAAATTCTTTATTTAGAAAGACAAGGCCTTGGTTTTGCGAATACGGCCTTTCAGCACTTCTGGGAGGAAGATTTTAAGGTTGTGCCCGCAAACCATTTAAAATGACTCAGGGTGTCTGTTCTTGCAAAAACAGCCTTCCGGCGCCCTTTTGGGGACATTCGGCTTATTTTAACAAGAATGGCATCACCCGACTTATTTATGAAGAAAATTAAAATTTTGACATTTTTTGGCTATTTTTTGCGAAAGGGTGGTTGGACCCGATGAGGGTTGCCTACGTATCTCACATCCGGTGAGAATCAAACCAGCGCAGTTCGGGCAGATTTGCCAAAAACTATTTTGAACAAGAATTTTCTTTCAAATATTTTTCTCCCTTTATTTTTCAAAAATCTGGCAGCATTTCAGTAGTATTTGGGCATTGGGTTTTTCAAAACAAATGGTCACCCTCACTTAGTCCTAACACTGTTTATTTTTCTCAATTTTCACTCATTTAGGCAAGCCGGTCAACATGTAAAGTCGAGCAAATAAATGCGCAAGTAGCACGTAAAATGCATTAGGATGGTCAATTCATTTTAGGTCACCTGTCCTAGACGGACCCAACCCCCTGTGTCGAGTCCCCTAAGTCAAATGCACATGATGCAAACAAACGTCCTACTAGGGATCCGGCATGAGTTTTTGTTCTTCTAGGTTTAACCCTAGGTTTATTGGTCTAGACCTAGCTTACCCGAGCGGACAACTCGAGTTGAGGGGGAGGCAGCGTACCAGGGATACAGAAGCTCCGCCGGCTTAGCAACTTATCCAACATTGTTCTAAATTGGGAAAGACTCTAAACAGAAGAGAAGCTACGCGAAGTGCACCCTTCTCCATAATGTAGAAGACTCAGAAAGAGGAAGGGATTCGCGACAGTTTATATATACAATTTCAACAAATATCAAAGCGGTAGAACATTTAGCACATATAGCATAGAACATGTAGAAAAATCAGATAAAGCCAAAAATAACAATTATACTAAGCTCGAATTCTTGAACCCTGAATCGAAATTCTGGGTTCGTGTCCCCAGCAGAGTCGCCAGAACTGCCACACCTCCTTTTTTACACACTACCCCGAAGGACAATGTATAAGGGAAGTTTTCCATTTTAAGTGACATTATTCGAAATGGGATTATTTATTTATTTTTAGTGTCGCCACTTGGGATAGGATTGGATTTTGGTGTCCCAAGTCACCGATTTAACTTGAATCCCAAATCGAGGAAAATTTTTTACTTCCCAATTGGAGTCTGCGAACCAGAAATTCTGAATAAGGAATTCTGTTGACCCGAGGGAAGGTGTTAGGCACCCCCGGATCCCGTGGTTCTAGCACGGTCGCTTAAATTATTATAAATGGCTAAAATCTAATTTTTATACATGTTCCAACCTATAGTGAAATTTTATAATTATTTATCACTTTTTAATTATTTTTACGAAAGTGAACGTCGTTTAAAAATGTGTTTCGGGTCACGTCACATGAAATGCACCCGGATCCTCGACACATTTTTATTCAACGTTTTCGGATTTGGATTTGGGTTGCATGAAATGCACACCCGTATTTAAGAAGGTAGAATTATTAAAGAGCGCTCCTAAAGCGACTAACATATCATTATCTTTGCAGGAGGCCGTGAAATTCGCTAAACGGCACGTCTCGAATTCTATGTATTTTAATATAAGCAATTAATGAGGGCCCCGCAATTTATGCATTTTGTTTGGCGAGACTCATCTCATTTTTTATTAAAGGCCAACCTAAAGCAACTACGATTTTTCTATTTATTTTTATCTCTAAAGGGGCTAATTAACTTGCATTTATAAATTTGGGCCTCGAATTCAAGTTCGAATTCAAACAAAAGGGGAAACACTCTTAATTTGAACCCGCCACCTAATTCAAAATCCAAATTTATATTTGCTAATTAATTCCCGTACTCCTATATAATCTTTGAGGGGTTTTTGACTAATAACGATTTTTTGGGCCTTAAAGATTTGGCCCAGAACTGTAAACCATCAATTCGTGAAAAAGCAAACTAAACAGGCTGCCCGCGTTGGGCCTATGAAGGTTGGCCCACGACTGGTGGCGTCTTATGAAGGATAATTAGAGTGGGCTCATAGTAAGCTCAACATTTCCTGGACTTCAAGTAACGTGAGAGTTTGCAGTATAATGCTGAAAGTGAATGTTGAGTTTGATTCATGACAAGCTTAATTAAAAATGATCCAACAAATAGTTTTTCGGTTCAATTTCAAATAGATGATCTAGCTATCAGATGCATCTTGTTCGACTTATTTAATAATTGCTGAAGCTTGTGACTTATACATATGGCCTCTAACTCATTGTCCTTGAAAATAACTTTCAAACACGAAAATGTAAACTAAAGTATTAACACCTAAAACTACTGGATGTCACAATAATATAATGATAGCAGGGTTGACCTAGCACACTATAACTAACATTTGCTTGATCGCTCTTACCAGTTCAAGTACTCCAATGTTAACTACGAACGGAACAATTAAGGCTATTAATAGACCTTAAGTTCTAATAATCCATAACAGTATACTATCAGTTCTAATTATACAGTCTTTCAAATTCAATTACACAACAAGTCTGAATAGTCCTGATTAATACACATAGTACTGTCTAACATTAATACATATGTGTTCAAATGAAAGCAATTACATATAGAACTAATGATGGAAACAAAAGCATATTTGTATGGCAGAAATGCTGTATCATATTGATTTCACGTTTATTCATATACAATGGATGGAACTTCATCATTAGGGACCATAAGTGTACCTGGAATTGAAATAAAAGAGGAGAAGAGATGATCAACAGGCAGGTTTAAATAGCCAGCAGTATCAACAATCAACAAATAAACCCAGACTTTGAGTCAAGGAACCCCATGTTCAACTCAAAATTATTTCAGAAACTTGGACAATCTTAAACACTGCAACAGGGAACACTGAAACCAGAAATTCAACTTTGAAACTTTGAATTTATGAAGAACTTTTCCAATAGAACAGTAACTTCAGTTTTTGTACTTTTTTTTAGTTTTTCTACTGTATTTTTGTATGCTTTTTATTTTGGATTTTTGGCAGGGATTGAGTTCTAAAAGAAGGTTTCTACTGCTATATCACCTCAGATCTGAACCTCTTTAGTTTGAGATTCAAATTTGAAATTCAAACTTGAATAAGGAGATTTTTAGGGGGAATTTGAGGCTGGAAGGAATTTTTGGGAATTTTAAGACTTAAAAAACTTGTAAAAGAAGGCATTAGGGGTTCCTTTTATAGGCAAGGAGTGGGGCAGAATATTCTGGAAGGGTTTTCCTATTTTTGTCCCTTTTTATTTTCAGAAATTGACTATTAGACCATAACTTTATGACTTGTTACCCAAGTTACTGCATTACAAATGCAGAAACTTACACTAAGACCCCTTTCTAGAAAGCCCTAGGTTGTTCTTCTAGTATAAAAACCTATACTACCCTTGCTCGAATTCTAAAACTACTATGTCTTTACAAGCCAGCCCTTTCCCATGCCCAAATTACCCCTGACTATTCCCTGAAATTACTGACCAACCGAAACCCCTTTTGCTTTAGTTAAAATTCAACCAAGGTTAATTGAAGGCTAAGTTATTCAACTATATCCAAACTAATTTCAAAATTCTAAGACTGAACCCAATTAATGCTAATTGAGACTGAAAATTGATCCTAAATCCCACTACTTTCCAATTATCAACTTACAAAGACTAATTACACTTAAGCACTAAAAAATGAATCATTAAAGAATCAAAACTAACACTTGAATTAACTGATCAGAATACATGAAACAAGATTAACTTAGAACTAAACTAAAAATCAAGAAACTAACAATCAACAGATACTAATCAATGACCCATTTGCGATTTAAGACTGACCTACTACAAGTTAAACTAACCTAATATGAGCAAAGCTAAATCGTGGCTAAATTAACCGAAACATGGATAAATGGATAAACAAAGGCTTAAACTAATTTGGGAGATTAACAAAATTAAACTACCCTAAAGAAAAACAATGACAAGCATACTGAGAATTACAAAATGAACCTAAGAGAATAAAATCATGAATCGAAGAACATGGGAATAAAATAAAATACCTCAAGCTTTAAATCCGACGGCCTTTGTTGACAAAATCAGACCATAACCATCCTTAATTAGGTGTTTCCCATGAGAAAACACCTAATTAAGGGCTATTATAGCCCGGAAACCATTTTATCCCTAATTTGTAAAAGTTAGGGTTCTGAGGTCAAATTTCGATTTAAGATTTCACACAAACGAGGATGATTCGGAGATTGAGGGTCATGAGTTTGGGATGAGGGGTATAAAGAGAGTGTATGGTGTTAAGTTGGGGTTATTTGGGTGAGTTTGCATTTTGGCCGGATTTTCGATCTGAAATTCGAGAAGATCGATGGGGATTTGAGGAAAATAGATTTGAGGATTGGAAAGAGGAGGAAGAGAGGAGTAAGGGGTGTAATTTTGGGGTTATTTGGAGCATCGCCGCCGGCGGATGGCGGAGGAAGGCGGAAGCACGGCGGGGTAACGGTGGTGTTACATCGGTGATTGGATATGAGGAGGGTGATATATGTTTTAGGGTTTGGGTGTATTTTCAGACACTTTTATTCAATTGGGAGGATCGATGGGGGCCGTTGGATGAGGGAAAATCAATGGCCTAGATCAATGACACCAAACGACTTCGTTTCAATTAGTATAGGGGCAGGCCGGGTTTTGGGGTGTGGACTGGGCTGGTTTTGGTCCAAATTGTGAAGGGTTTTGGTGATTTTGGTTTGGGCTGCCTGAAATTGGCCCAAGCATTTGCCAACCCATGCCTTTATTTCATTTTCTATTTGTTCTCTTCTTTTCTTTTATTTTGTGCTTTATTTATTACTATTTTTCCTTGAGTTTTTTTTTCCTGATTTTATTAAATGCAAAGAATTAAAATGAAACCTAATTTATTTTCAAAATTAAGCTAATTAATTCCTAAAATTATTTAAAGTCTATTTCGTGACCAATTCAACAATTAACAATTAAAATGCAATAGTGGACTATTTTTTTTATTTTTTTTATATTTTGTTCTAGAAACAACTTAACCACTAATTAATCCTAAAATATGAAATCAGATCCTAAATGCAAATGTCATGCGTATTTTTTATATTTTTCATATGAATTAAAATACACAAATAAAATAAAAACAATTAACAAAAAATAACACAAAATTCACAAAAGTGTAAAATAATGAAAGAAAAAAAATTCTGAATTTTTTGGAATAATTCATGTAGGGCAAAAATCACGTGCTCACAGTGGACCGCGTTTATCGATCATGTTTGGTTTCTCTTAGTGGTTTTGAGACTAGATCTAATTTATTGTTACTCAGCATGGTTGACTTTGATATTATCTTGGGCATGGACTGGTTATCGCCCCATTATCTATTCTTGATTTTCACGCTAAAACCTTGACGCTGGTTATACCAGGTGTATCGCTTGTTGAGTGGATGGGTGCTTTAGTTCACACTCCAGTAGAGTTATTTCTTTCCTTAAGGCTCCGCGTATGGTTGAGAAGGGGTGTGACGTGTACCTAGCTTATGTGAGAGATGTCAGTATGGATACCGCTTATGTTAATTCAGTCCCAGTGGTACGGGATTTCTCTGATGTGTTTCCAGCTGACCTTCCGGGCATGTTGCCCGATAGAGATATTGATTTTGGCATTGACCTGTTGCCGGTCACTCGGCCCATTCTATTCCTCCGTACCGTATGGCTCCTTCTGAGTTGAAGGAGCAGTTGCAGGAATTACTTGATAAGGGTTTGATTTGGCCAAGTGTATCACCTTGGGGTGCCCCTATCTTATTTGTGAAGAAGAATGATGGTTCCATGCGTATGTGTATTGACTATTGCCAGTTGAACAAGGTGACAGTGAAAAATCGTTATTCTTTGCCTCATATTGATAACCTATTTGACAAGTTACAAGGTTCTCGCGTATTTTCTAAGATTGACTTGCGATCAGGCTACCATCAGTTGAATATTCGGGAGTCGGATATCCCGAAGACTGCCTTCAAGACTCGGTATGGTCATTACGAGTTCCTTGTTATGTCATTTTGGCTGACTAATGTCTCAACAGCCTTCATGCATCTGATGCACAGTGTTTTTCGGCCATATATTGACTCATTCGTGATTATCTTTATTGATGACATTTTGGTATATTCCCGGAGTCGGGAATATCATGAACAGCACCTGAGGACAGTGCTCCAACCTTGAGAGAAAAGAAACTATATGCTAAGTTCTTGAAATGTGAGTTTTGGTTAGATTATGTGGCGTTCTTGGGTCACGTGGTCTCGAGTGAGGGTATTCAGGTGGATCCGAAGAAAGTGGAGGCAGTGCAGAGTTGGCCCATACCATCCTCAACTACAATGATCTGTAATTTTATTGGGTTGGCGGGTTATTACCATCAATTTGTTCAAGGGTTTGCATCTATTGCAGCACCTATGACCAGACTGACCTAGAAGGGTGCTCCGTTCTAGTGGACGGAAGAGTGTGAGGAGAGCTTTCAAAAGCTCAACACAGCTTTGGCTACAGCCCCAATTTTGATATTGCCTACCGGTTCGGGGTCTTATACTGTTTATTGTGATGCCTCGAGAATTGGTCTTAGAGCGGTATTGATGCAGGACGGTAGGGTGATTGCCTACGCATCCAGACAATTGAAGATACATGAGAAGAATTATCATGCCCATGATCTTGAGTTAGCTACTATTGTCCACGCCTTAAAGATCTGGCATCATTATTTGTATGGTGTGCCTTGTGAGATTTATACTGATCACCGGAGTTTGCAGCATCTGTTCAACCAGAAGGACTTAACTTGCGACAGAGGAGGTGGTTAAAGTTGCTGAAGGACTATGATATCACTATTTTGTATCACCCGAGCAAGGACAATATGGTGGCCGATGCTTTGTGCTGCCGCTCAGAGAGTTTGGGGAGTTGGCTTATTTACCAAGAGCAGATAGGCCCATGGTTGTGGATGTTCAGGCCTTAGCCAGCCAGTTTATGAGGTTGGACCTTTCGGAGCCTAGTTGGGTTCTAGCTTGCGTGGTCTCTCGGTCTTCCTTGTTTGATCATATCCGGGAGCATCAGTTTGATGACCCTCTTTTACTTGTCCTCTACAAACTGTTGCATGGAAATGATCGAGATGTGACTATTGATGATGATGGGGTATTGAGGATGCAAGGTTGAGTTTGTGTACCCAATGTCGATGGGCTTCGAGAGTTGATTCAAGAGGAGTCCTATAGTTTGCGGTATTCCATTCATCCGGGTGCCGCAAAGATGTATCAGGTTTTGAGACAGCACTACTAGTGGAGGCGGATGAAGAAAGATATTGTTGGGTTTGTAGCTCGGTGCCTTAATTGTCAGCAGGTGAAGTATGAGCACCAGAGACTGGGTGGATTGCTTTAGTAGATAGAGCTTCCATAGTGGAAGTGGAAGTGGATCACCATGGACTTCGTATCTGGGCTCCCACGGACTTTGAGGAAGTTCGATGCCATTTGGGTTATTGTGGATCGGCTGACCAAGTCCGCGCATTTCATTCCTGTGTGTACTACCTATTCTTCGGAGTGGTTGGCAGAAATTTATATCCAGGAGATTGTTCGTCTGCATGCTACTATAGTTTCCATCATTTCAGAAAGAGGTACTCAGTTCACATCGTGATTTTAGAGAGCCGTACAGCTTGAGTTAGGTATTCTGGTGGAGTTGAGCACAATATTTCACTCTCAGACGGACGGACAGTCCGAGCGCACTATTCAGATTCTTGAGGATATTCTACGTGCGTGTATGATTGATTTTGGAGGGTCTTGGGATCAGTTCTTGCCATTGGCAGCGTTTGCCTATAACTTAGCTATCAGTCCAGCGACCGTATGAGGCTTTATATGGTAGGCGGTGTACATCCCCAATGGGTTGGTTTGAGCTGGGTGAGGCTAGATTATTGGGCACAGACCTGGTTCAGGATTCTTTTGGAGAAAGTCAAGGTGATTCAAGATAGCCTCCGTACATCCCAGTCTAGACAGAAGAGTTACGCGGACCGAAAGGTTCATGATATTTCATATATGGTTGGAGAGCGGGTTCTACTTCGGGTTTCGCCTATGAAGGGCGTTATGAGATTTGGGAAGAAGGGGAAGTTGGCCCTTTTGAGATATTTAGGCATGTTGGGGAGGTTGCTTACGAGCTTTCCTTACCTCCCACCTTGGCAGAAGTTCATCCGGTATTTCATGTCTCGATGCTTTGGAGGTATCACGATGATCCGACATACGTGTTAGATTTCAGTTCAGTCCAGTTAGACAAGGATTTATCTTATGTTAAGGAGCCAGTGGCGATATTGGACAGGCTGATTCGAAAGCTGAGGTCAAAGAACATTGCATCAGTGAAAGTTTAGTGGCGGGGTTAGCCAGTTGGGAAGGCGACCTGGGAGATCGAGCAGGATATGCGCAGCCATTACCCTCATCTTTTCACTACTTCAGGTATATCTCTATGCTCGATCAAGGACAAATGAATGTTTAAGTTTGTGAGGATGTAATGACCAGGCCGGTCGTTTTTAGAATTTATTCCATGATCCCCTATTAACTGCTTTCCCCGTGTTCATTTCTGCTCTTTGAATTGCCGGTGTGTTCAGTTTTGAGTTTTGGAGATTTTTGGGACACTTAGTCCCTAAATGAGAGCTTAAGTGTTGAAAATTTGACCGTAGCCGGAACAGTGTGAAGACGGCCTTGGAATGGAATTACGGTGATTTTATTAGCTTCATTGGGCGATTTCAGGCTTAGGGGCATGATCAGATTGCATTTTATAGGTTCGCATCTAATTTTGGCTTGAAATGTCGAAAGATTGATTTTTGAAGTTTCCAGTTCAATAGTGAGATTTTGATTCGAGGGTCAGAATGGAATTCTAGAAGTTGGAGTAGCTCCGTAGTGTTGAATATAATGTGTGTACAAATCTCATTTCATTCGGACGAGGTTTGATAGACTTTTGATCGAAAGCGTAAATTTTGAGTTTTTGAAGTTCTTAGGCTTGAATCGGATGTTAAATTGGTGTTTCGATGTTGTTTTAGGTGTTTTAAGTATTGGTATAACTTTGGATAGTGGTATATGATTTGTTCGTGCTTTTGGTTGAGGTCTCGAAGGCCTCGGGATGATTTTGGTTGGTTAACGGGGAGTTTGGAGTTGAGAGGTTGCAGCCAAAGTTTCAAGTCTGCTGTCATAAACGCATCTGCGGCTTGGGGACCGTAGGTGCGAGACCACAGAAGTGGTCGGACAACCACAGAAGCGATTTGAGGCTTGAGAGAGAGTTAACTGCAGATGCGGCCAGGGCATCGCAAAAGCGGCGCCGCATATGCGGTAAATGAATCGCAGGTGCGGAACTCCCCCTTTAGTGAAGTGTCGCAGATGCGACCTTGGCTATCGCAGATGCGGTTTTACTGGGCGGAATCGAGGGTTTTGTTCAAAACTTGGAAAAATTAATTTGGAGCTTGGGGTAGGGCAATTTTGTGAGGTTTTTGAAGAGGAGATCATTGGGTAACGATTCCTTGTTCCTTTGTAGTTATATTCCATTAATCTTATCTTAGTTTTGTCATTTAAATTCGGATTTGGAGATGAAAATTGAAAAAAATGGGAAGAAAGTTCTTAGACCTAGAATTCAAATTTTGATGGGGAATTTGACCTTGGATTTTGATAATTTTGGTATGTATGAACTCGTGAGAGTACGAGGATTCTGAAAATATGAATTTTACCCAATTCCGAGACGTGGGCCTGAGGTGCATTTTGGTAATTTTATCTAATTTCGTATATTAGCTTAGAATTTATTTGTAGAATTAGTTACTTGAAGTATTATTTGCATTGTGCAATTGAATTGAGTAGATTTGCGCCATTTGGAGTCGAATATTCGTGGCAAGAACGTGGTTTCGGGTTGATTTTGAGCTGGTTCGAGGTAAGTGGCTTGCCTAACCTTGTGTGAGGGACCTCCCCCTTAGTATTTGGTATATTTGTTAATCGAAATGCCTTGTACGTAAGGTGACGAGTGCGTACTTGTGCTAATTGTTGAAAAATTCGGTTTCCATTAAGTACTTCGAATTCTATTTTCCTTTCCTGTTTACACTACTTGCAAGTTAAGCATGTTGTTGGCTTAGGGAAGCATGTCTAATTGATTTAACTGCTTATTTGTTCTACTGCTGATCACGCCCAACTATGCCTTATAAAAAGGACAATGTGGTCGCAGCAAATATAACCCAAGTATTTCACACGGGGTCGAATCCTCAGAGAGTTAACCTATCAACTACTATCTTCACAACCAATAATCTTCCGAATCAGCTTCCCAAATATTCAAATATCCTTTTTATTGCTTCTTAACAACTACTTTTGCAAAGAACTAAATAACTGTAAAATAACTGAATCTGTTATAAACAATAATGAGAAAGACTAAGGTAATGATTTCCCCTATTGATGGAATCCCTTCTATTTATGCTCATACAAATTTATCAATATCTCTCTATCAATCATGAACACTAATCCTACTGTAAATCTCTCCTGAGTAATCACAGTAATCTACTATTGCACTCTTCAGAGTTACACTAGCTTGCTTTAATTATCACAATTCACTTTAGATTACACCCAAGGCTTCGTTATTCCTAATTCCACCTTTAAACCCGCAATTATAGATTCCTCTAATAATCTAGGAGTGGTGATGTTCAACAATAACCTAAATATGCATTCTTTTCCAAGTTATGCACACTAAATAGGCACAGCTAATTGAGGATCCTATCAATTAACTACAACAGAAACGAAGTTGAACAAATAGAGATTAAGTAACAATTTGTATTCACATAAATCATTAGTTCATCACCCAATAGGTTCCATCAAAACCTTAGATAAGAATTTAGCTACTCATAACTAAGGAAACCAAAGCTAGAATATAATTCATAATGAAAATTCAAAGGAAAATAAGAAAGATGTTTGGAGAATTCTCTCACACTAGGTTTCCTTGCAAAAGTACTCAAAAATACAATGCTTACCTCGTTTGGGCGGATCCTAAGGTCTTATATAGGGTTTAGGTCTTAAAAATCCCGTTTTACACTTTGGCCCCTCAACTTTA